>JAINDJ010000030.1:0-97212 GCA_019845555.1 Aristolochia fimbriata
GACAATCGGTTGTTGCTAAACCCATTTTTTAAACAACCAATGATGTTACTCAAACCCATTTTGCAACAACCAAAGTTGTTGCCAAACCCCATGAATAAACAACCGGTTGTTACCAAACCCGCTTTTTTGGCGACGTTGTTGCCAAACCATTTTTGACAACCAATGTTGTTGCCAAACCCATTTTGTAACAACCGTTGTTGTTGGAAAACCAAACCCAATTTTGTTATTAAACCCATTTTTGTAACCAAAACCCATTTTGCAACAACCGGGTTGTTACCAAACCCATTTTATGACAACCGGGTTGTTGCAAACCCGCTTTTTGAGACAAAAATGTTGTTGCTAAACCCATTTTAATGCAACCGAAAAAGTTGTTGCCAAACCCATTTTACAACATTTTGTAAACAACTAAGTTGTTACCAAACCCATTTTTGACAAACAAAGTTGTTGCCAAACCCATTTTGACAACCGAAGTTGTTACTAAACCCATTTTATGACAACAAAAAGTTGTTGCCAAACCCATTTTGCAACAACAAAGTTGTTGCCAAACCCATTTTTGACAAATCGGTTGTTTGCCAAACCCATTTTTGCAACAACCTGAAGTTGTTACCAAACCCATTTTTACGACATTAACACCGTTGTTGCCAAACCCATTTTTGCGACAAACCAAGTTGTTGCTAAACCCGCTTTTTGACAACCGGTTGTTGCCAAACCCATTTTTGCAACAACCAAAGTTGTTGCCAAACCCATTTTGCTTAATAACAAAAGTTGTTGCCAAACCCATTTTATGCAACAACCGGTTGTTGCCAAACCCATTTTGCAACAACCGGTTGTTGCCAAACCCATTTTACGACAACCGGTTGTTGCCAAAGTTGTTGCCAAACCCATTTTGCGACAACCGAAGTTGTTGCCAAACCCATTTTGCAACAACCGGATGTTGTTGCCAAACCCATTTTGCGACAACCGGTTGTTGTCAAACCCATTTTGCGACAACCGGTTGTTGCCAAACCCATTTTGCGACAACCAAAGTTGTTGCCAAACCCATTTTTGGACAACCAAAGTTGTTGCTAAACCCATTTTACGACAACCGGTTGTTGCCAAAACCATTTTTATGACAATCGAAGTTGTTGCCAAACCCATTTTTGACAACCGGTTGTAAACCAAACCCATTTTGCGACAACCGGGTTGTTGCCAAACCCATTTTGCAACAACAAAGTTGTTACCAAACCCATTTTGCAACAACCAAAGTTGTTGCCAAACCCATTTTTGCGACAATAAAAAGTTGTTGCCAAACCCATTTTGCAACAAATCGGGTTGTTGCCAAACCCATTTTGCAACAACCGAAGTTGTTGCCAAACCCATTTTATGACAACCAAAGTTGTTACCAAACCCATTTTGTAACAACCGGTTGTTTGCCAAACCCATTTTGGCGACAACAAAGTTGTTGCCAAACCCATTTTTCAACAACCGGTTGTTGCCAAACCCATTTTGTTGACAACCAAAACAAGTTGTTACCAAACCCATTTTGCAACAACCGAAGTTGTTGCCAAACCCATTTTTATGACAAACCGAAGTTGTTGCCAAACCCATTTTATGACAACCGAAAGTTGTTGCCAAACCCATTTTTGACAACCGATGTTGTTGCTAAAACCCTTTTTGCGACAAACCAAAGTTGTTGCCAAACCCATTTTGCGACAAACCGAAGTTGTTGCCAAACCCATTTTTTGACAACCGGTTGTTGCCAAACCCATTTTGGCGACAACAAAAGTTGTTGCCAAACCCATTTTTTGCTTTATTACACAAAAGTTGTTGCCAAACCCCATTTTTGACAACCGGTTGTTGCCAAACCCATTTTATGACAACCCAAATGTTGTTGCCAAACCCGCTTTACGACAACCGAAGTTGTTGCCAAACCCATTTTTGCGACAACCAAAGTTGTTGCCAAAACCCATTTTGCAACAACCGAAGTTGTTGCCAAACCCATTTAAAACAACCGAATTTGTTGCCAAACCCAACCAGACAACCGGTTGTTGCTAAACCCATTTTGCGACAACCAAAGTTGTTGCCAAACCCATTTTGCGACAACCAAAAGTTGTTGCCAAACCCATTTTTATAACAACCAAAGTTGTTGCCAAACCCATTTTTGCAACAACCAAAGTTGTTGCCAAAACCCATTTTGGCAACAACCGAAGTTGTTACCAAACCCATTTTGCGGACAATAAAAAGTTGTTACCAAACCCATTTTGCACAAATCGGTTGTTGTTGCCAAAACCCATTTTTTGCAACAAATGTTGTTGTTGCCAAACCCATTTTGCGACAACCAAAGTTGTTACCAAACCCATTTGGCGACAACCAAAAGTTGTTGCCAAACCCATTTTGTAACAACCGGTTGTTGCCAAACCCATTTTGTAACAACCAAAGTTGTTGCCAAACCCATTTTTATGACAACCAAAGTTGTTGCCAAACCATTTTTGCGACAACCGGGTTGTTGCCAAACCCATTTTGCAACAACCGAAGTTGTTGCCAAACCCATTTTATAAACAACCGGTTGTTGTTACCAAACCCATTTTACGACAACCAAAGTTGTTGCCAAACCCATTTTGCAACAACCGAAGTTGTTGCCAAACCCATTTTTGCAACAACCGGTTGTTGCCAAACCCATTTTACAAACAACCAAAGTTTGTTGCCAAACCCATTTTGCAACAACCAAAGTTGTTGCCAAACCCATTTTTGCAACAACCGGGTTGTTGCCAAACCCATTTTACGACAACCGGTTGTTTACTAAACCATTTTTATGACAACCCAAAGTTGTTGTTAAAACCCATTTTGCAACAACCGATGTTGTTGCCAAACCCATTTTATGACAACCGGTTGTTACCAAACCCATTTTTGCGACAACAAAGTTGTTGCCAAACCCATTTTGTGACAACCGAATGTTGTTGCCAAACCCATTTTTTGCGACAACCGAAGTTGTTGCCAAACCCATTTTATGACAACCAAAGTTGTTGCCAAACCCATTTTTTCAACAACCGGTTGTTTGCCAAACCCATTTTTTGCAACAACCGGTTGTTGCTAAACCCCATTTTACAACAACCGGTTGTTGTTGCCAAACCCATTTTGCGACAACCGGTTGTTGCCAAACCCATTTTTTGTAACAACCGGTTGTTACCAAACCCATTTTGCAACAACCGAAGTTGTTGCCAAACCCATTTTTGCGACAATTGAAGTTGTTGCCAAACCCATTTTGCAACAAAAGTTGTTGCCAAACCCATTTTGCAACAACCAAGTTGTTGCCAAACCCATTTTGCAACAACCGGTTGTTGCCAAACCCATTTTGCAACAACCGATGTTGTTGCCAAACCCATTTTGCGACAACCAAAGTTGTTACCAAACCCATTTTATGACAACCAAAGTTGTTGCCAAACCCATTTTGCGACAACCAAAGTTGTTGCCAAACCATTTTTACAACAACCGGTTGTTGCCAAACCCATTTTTGGTAACAACCGGTTGTTGTCAAACCCATTTTGTAACAACCAAAGTTGTTGCCAAACCCATTTTTGCAACAACCGGGTTGTTGCCAAAACCCATTTTTTGACAACAAAGTTGTTGCCAAACCCATTTTTATGACAACCAAAGTTGTTGCCAAACCCATTTTGCGACAACCAAAGTTGTTACAACCAAAACCCATTTTGCAACAACCGGTTGTTGCCAAAAACCATTTTGCGACAACCGGGTTGTTGCTAAAAACCCATTTTTTGACAACCAAAAGTTGTTGCCAAACCCATTTTATGACAACCAAAGTTGTTGCCAAACCCATTTTGCGACAACCAATGTTGTTGCCAAACCCATTTTTTAACAATAAACCGGTTGTTGCCAAACCTATTTTTGCAACAACCGAAGTTGTTGCCAAACCCATTTTGCAACATAAAAGTTGTTACCAAACCCATTTTGCAAAACAATCGGTTGTTGTTGTGCCAAACCCATTTTGCAACAACCGAAGTTGTTGCCAAACCCATTTTACGACAACGAAGTTGTTACCAAACCCATTTTGCAACAACCGTTGTTGCCAAACCATTTTTTTTGTTGCCAAACCCATTTTACGACAACCAAAGTTGTTGCCAAACCCATTTTATGACAACCAAAGTTGTTGCCAAACCCATTTTGCAACAACCGGTTGTTGCCAAACCCATTTTTTGCAACAACCGAAGTTGTTACCAAACCCATTTTGACAACAACCGTTGTTGTTGCCAAACCCATTTTGCAACAACCGATGTTGTTGCCAAACCATTTTTTGCAACAACCAAAGTTGTTGCCAAACCCATTTTGGCGACAACCGGTTGTTGCCAAACCCATTTTATGACAACCGGTTGTTGCCAAACCCATTTTGCAACAACAAGTTGTTACCAAACCCATTTTGCAACAACCGGTTGTTGCCAAACCCATTTTTTGCAACAACCGGTTGTTGCCAAACCCATTTTGCAACAACCAATTGTTGTTGCCAAACCCATTTTGCGACAACCAAAGTTGTTGCCAAACCCATTTTATGACAACCGGGTTGTTGCCAAACCCATTTTGCAACAACCAAAGTTGTTACCAAACCCATTTTTTGCAACAACCAAAGTTGTTGCCAAACCCATTTTGCAACAACCAAAGTTGTTGCCAAACCCATTTTTATGACAACCGGTTGTTGCCAAACCCATTTTTTAACAACCGTTGTTGTTGCCAAACCCATTTTACGATAACCGAAGTTGTTACCAAACCCATTTTTACGACAACCAAGTTGTTGCCAAACCCATTTTGTAACAACCAAAAGTTGTTGCCAAACCCATTTTGCAACAACCAAAGTTGTTGCAAAACCCATTTTTGACAACCCATGTTGTTGTTGCCAAACCCATTTTTGCAACAACCGAAGTTGTTGCCAAACCCATTTTGCAACAACAAAAGTTGTTGCCAAACCCATTTTGCGACAACCGAAGTTGTTGCCAAACCCATTTTTTGACAACCGAAGTTGTGTTGCAAACCCATTTTGCGACAACCGGTTGTTGCCAAACCCATTTTTTGCGACAACCAAAGTTGTTGCCAAAAACCCATTTTTTGACAACCGGTTGTTGCCAAACCCATTTTTGTGACAACCGAAGTTGTTGCCAAACCCATTTTTTACGACAACCGAAGTTGTTGCCAAACCCATTTTTTGACAACCAAAGTTGTTGCCAAACCCATTTTACAACAACCGGTTGTTACCAAACCCATTTTGCAACAACAAAAGTTGTTGCCAAACCCATTTTGCGACAACCGAAGTTGTTGCCAAACCTATTTTTGACACAACCAAAGTTGTTGCCAAACCCATTTTTTGCGACAACCGGTTGTTGCCAAACCCATTTTGCAACAACCGGTTGTTGCCAAACCCATTTTTGCGACAACCGAAGTTGTTGCCAAACCCCATTTTATGACAACCGAAGTTGTTGCCAAACCCATTTTTGACAACGGTTGTTGTTGTTGCCAAACCCATTTTTAAACAACCGAAGTTGTTGCCAAACCCATTTTTGCACGACAACCGAAGTTGTTGCCAAACCCATTTTTATGACAACCAAAAGTTGTTGCCAAACCCATTTTATAATGACAAACGAAGTTGTTTGCAAAAACCCATTTTATGACAACCGGTTGTTGCCAAACCCATTTTGCGAACAACCAAAGTTGTTGCCAAACCCATTTTATGACAACGGTTGTTGTTGCCAAACCCATTTTGCAACAACCAAAGTTGTTGCCAAACCCATTTTTTGCAACAACGGTTGTTGTTGCCAAACCCATTTTATGACAACCAAAATGTTGTTGCCAAACCCATTTTTGCAACAACCAAAGTTGTTGCCAAACCCATTTTGCGACAACCAAAGTTGTTGCCAAACCCATTTTTGACAACAATGACAAACCCATTTTTGTTGTTGCCAAACCCATTTTGTGACAACCGGTTGTTGCCAAACCCATTTTTTTGCAACAACCGAAGTTGTTGCCAAACCCATTTTACGACAACCAAAGTTGTTGTTAAACCCATTTTGCAACAACCAAAGTTGTTGCCAAACCCATTTTTGCACAACCAAAGTTGTTGCCAAACCCATTTTGCGACAACCGTTGTTGTTGCCAAACCCATTTTGACAACCCGGTTGTTGCAAACCCATTTTTGAAACCCGGGTTGCGAGAAGATGTTACCAAACCCATTTTTATGAAACCAAAGTTGTTGCCAAAACAACAATCGAAGTTGTTGCCAAACCCATTTTGCAACAACCAATGTTGTTGCCAAACCCATTTTTGCACAACCGAAGTTGTTGCCAAACCCATTTTTTTACGACAACCAAGTTGTTGTTGCAAAACCCATTTTGCGACAACCAAAGTTGTTGCCAAACCCCTTTTTGACAACCAAAGTTGTTGCCAAAACCCATTTTGCAACAACCGGTTGTTACCAAACCCATTTTGCGACAACCAAAGTTGTTGCCAAACCCATTTTGCAACAACGGGTTGTTGCCAAAACCACAACCGGTTGTTGCCAAACCCATTTTTATGACAACCAAAGTTGTTGCCAAACCCATTTTTTGCAAAAACCGGTTGTTGCCAAACCCATTTTGCAACAACCGTTGTTGTTGCCAAAACCCATTTTGCAACAACCAAAAGTTGTTACCAAACCCATTTAGCGACAACCAAAGTTGTTGCCAAACCCATTTTGCAACAACCAAAGTTGTTGCCAAACCCATTTTTGCAACAACCGGTTGTTGCCAAACCCATTTTGCGACAACCAAAGTTGTTGCCAAACCCATTTTTGACAACCAAAGTTGTTGCCAAACCCATTTTGCGACAACCCAAAGTTGTTGCCAAACCCATTTTGCAACAAACCGTTGTTGCCAAACCGCTTTTTTTGCAACAACAAAAGTTGTTGCCAAACCCATTTTGCAACAACCAAAGTTGCCAAACCAAACCCATTTTGCCAAAACAACCAAAAGTTGTTGCCAAACCCATTTTTGCAAAACCAAAGTTGTTGCCAAACCCATTTTGCGACAACCGAAGTTGTTGCCAAACCCATTTTGCAACAACCGGTTGTTGCCAAACCCATTTTGCGACAACCGGTTGTTGCCTAAAACCCATTTTGCGACAACCGGTTGTTGCCAAACCATTTTTGCGACAACCGAAGTTGTTGCCAAACCATTTTGCGACAACCGAAGTTGTTACCAAACCCATTTTGCGACAACAACCGAAGTTGTTGCCAAACCCATTTTTGACAACAACCAAAGTTGTTGCCAAACCCAATTTTTTGCAACAACCGGTTGTTGCCAAACCCATTTTATGACAACCGAAGTTGTTAAACCCAAACCCATTTTTTGACAACCAAAGTTGTTGCCAAACCCATTTTTGTAACAACCGGTTGTTGCCAAACCCATTTTACAACAACCAAAGTTGTTGCCAAACCCATTTTGCAACAACCCAAGTTGTTACCAAACCCATTTTGCGACAAACAAAGTTGTTGCCAAACCCATTTTGCAACAACAACCAAAGTTGTTGCCAAACCCATTTTTGCAACAACCAAAGTTGTTGCCAAACCCATTTTTACGACAACCAAAGTTGTTGCCAAAACCCATTTTGCAACAAACCGGTTGTTGCCAAACCCATTTTGCAACAACCAAAGTTGTTGCCAAACCCATTTTTATGACAACCAAAGTTGTTGCCAAAACCATTTTTGCAACAATCAACAACCAAAGTTGTTGCCAAACCGAAGTTTTTTAAACCCAAACAACCAAAGTTGTTGCCAAACCCATTTTATGACAACCGGTTGTTGCCAAACCCATTTTTTGCAACAACAAAGTTGTTGCCAAACCCATTTTTGCAACAACCGGTTGTTGCCAAACCCATTTTTTACGCAACAACCGAAGTTGTTGCCAAACCCATTTTTAACAACAACCGAAAGTTGTTGCCAAACCCATTTTGCAACAACCAAAGTTGTTGCCAAAACCCATTTTATGACAACCAAAGTTGTTACCAAAACCCATTTTATGACAATCGGTTGTTGCCAAACCATTTTGCGACAACCGAAGTTGTTACCAAACCCATTTTATGACAACCGAAGTTGTTGCCAAACCCATTTTATGACAACAAAAGTTGTTGCCAAACCCTTTTTTTGCGACAACCGAAGTTGTTTGCCAAACCCATTTTGGCGACAACCAAAGTTGTTACCAAAACCCATTTTGCGACAACCAAAGTTGTTGCCAAACCCATTTTGCAACAACCAAAGTTGTTGCCAAACCCATTTTTGCGACAACCGAAGTTGTTGCCAAACCCATTTTTGCGACAACCGGTTGTTGTTAAACCCATTTTTGCAACAACCGAAGTTGTTGCCAAACCCATTTTGCGACAACCAAAGTTGTTGCCAAACCCATTTTTTTTGACAACCGAAGTTGTTGCCAAACCCATTTTATGACAACCGAAGTTGTTGCCAAACCCATTTTGTGACAACCAATGTTGTTGCCAAAACCCATTTTTTTTAACAACCAAAGTTGTTGCCAAACCCATTTTACAACAACCAAAGTTGTTGCCAAACCCCATTTTGCAACAACCCAAAGTTGTTACCAAACCCATTTTATGCGAGAACAACCAAAGTTGTTGCCAAACCCATTTTGCAACAACAACCGATGTTGTTGCAAAACCTAAAACCCATTTTGCAACAACCGAAGTTGTTGCCAAACCCATTTTGCGACAACCAAAGTTGTTGTTGCCAAACCCGCTTTTTTGCAACAACCGAAGTTGTTGCCAAACCCATTTTGCAACAAACCGGTTGTTGCCAAACCCATTTTTTGACAAAAACAACAACCAAAGTTGTTGCCAAACCCATTTTGCGACAACCGGTTGTTGCCAAACCCATTTTGCAACAACCGAAGTTGTTGCCAAACCCATTTTGCGACAACCGAAGTTGTTACCAAACCCATTTTGCGACAACCAAAGTTGTTGCCAAACCCATTTTTTGCAACAACCGGTTGTTGCCAAACCCATTTTGCAACAACCGGTTGTTGCCAAACCCATTTGCGACAACCAAAGTTGTTACCAAACCCATTTTTGCAACAACCGGTTGTTGCCAAACCCATTTTATGACAACCGGTTGTTGCCAAACCCATTTTTGCAACACAACCGGTTGTTGCCAAACCCATTTTGCAAACAACCGAAGTTGTTGCCAAACCCTTTTTTGCGACAACCAAGTTGTTTGCAAACCGTTGTTGCAAAACCCATTTTTGACAATCAACCGGTTGTTGCCAAACCCATTTTGCAACAACCAAAGTTGTTGCCAAACCCGCTTTTTGCAACAACCGATGTTGCCAAACCCATTTTAAAACCCGTTGTTTTTTTTTGACAACAAAGTTGTTGCCAAACCCATTTTTTGACAACCGGTTGTTGCCAAACCCATTTTGCAACAACCGAAGTTGTTGCAAAACCCATTTTTTGACAACTGAAGTTGTTGCCAAACCCATTTTGCCAAACGACAACAAAAGTTGTTGCCAAACCCATTTTGCGACAACCAAAGTTGTTGCTAAACCCATTTTGCAACAACCAAAGTTGTTGCCAAAACCCATTTTTGCAACAACCAAAGTTGTTGCCAAACCCATTTTTATGACAACCAAAAGTTGTTGCCAAACCCATTTTGCAACAACCGAAGTTGTTACCAACCCATTTGGCGACAACCAAAGTTGTTGCAAACCCATTTTTGCAACAACCGTTTTGCCAAACCCATTTTTCGACAACCAAAGTTGTTGCCAAACCCATTTTATGACAACCAAAGTTGTTTTGCCAAACCATTTTTGCAACAACCGAAGTTGTTGCCAAACCCATTTTGCGACAAACAAAGTTGTTGCCAAACCCATTTTGCAACAACCGAAGTTGTTGCCAAACCCATTTTATGACAAACCGGTTGTTGCCAAACCCATTTTTGCAAACAACCAAAGTTGTTGCCAAACCCATTTTTGCGACAACCAAAGTTGTTACCAAACCCATTTTGCGACAACCGGTTGTTGCTAAAAAACCCATTTTGCAACAAAAAAGTTGTTGCCAAACCTATTTTTATAACAACCAAAGTTGTTGCCAAACCCATTTTACAACAACCGGTTGTTGCCAAACCCATTTAAACAACCGGTTGTTGCCAAACCATTTTTTTAACAAACCGTTGTTGTTGCCAAACCCATTTTGCGACAAACCAAAGTTGTTGCCAAACCCATTTTGCGACAACCAAATGTTGTTGCCAAACCCATTTTTGCAACAACCAAAGTTGTTGCCAAACCCATTTTACGACAACCGAAGTTGTTGCCAAACCCATTTTGCGACAACCAAAGTTGTTGCCAAACCCATTTTGGCAACAACCAAAGTTGTTGCCAAACCCATTTTGTGACAACCGTTGTTGTTGCCAAACCCATTTTTACAACAAACCAAAGTTGTTGCCAAACCCATTTTGCAACAAACCCAAGTTGTTGCCAAACCCATTTTACGACAACCAAAGTTGTTGCCAAACCCATTTTGCAACAACCGGTTGTTGCCAAACCCATTTTGCAACAACCGGTTGTTACCAAACCATTTTTTGCGACAACCGGTTGTTGCCAAAACCCATTTTGCAACAACCAAAGTTGTTGCCAAACCCATTTTGTGACAACAAAGTTGTTGCCAAACCCATTTTGCGACAACCGGTTGTTGCCAAACCCATTTTTGGCGACAACCGGTTGTTGCCAAACCCATTTTTTTAACAACCGATGTTGTTGCCAAAACCCATTTTTGCGACAACCAAAGTTGTTACCAAACCATTTTTTTGACAACCAAAGTTGTTGCCAAACCCATTTTGTAACAACCAAAGTTGTTGCCAAACCCCATTTTGCAACAACCAAGTTGTTACCAAACCCCATTTGACAACAACCGGTTGTTGCCAAACCCGCTTTTTTGCGACAACCGGTTGTTGCCAAACCCCATTTTGCGACAACCGGTTGTTGCCAAACCATTTTTTTTGACAACCAAAGATGTTGTTGCCAAACCCATTTTATGACAACCAAAGTTGTTGCCAAACCCATTTTTTGACAACCAAAGTTGTTGCCAAACCCATTTTTTGACAACCAAAGTTGTTGCAAACCCAAACCCATTTTGCCAAACAACCAACCGGTTGTTGCCAAAACCATTTTTGCAACAACCGGTTGTTGCCAAACCCATTTTGCGACAACCAAAGTTGTTGCCAAACCCATTTTTGACAACCGGTTGTTGCAAACCCATTTTTTACAACAAACGGTTGTTGCCAAAGTTTTGCCAAAACCCGTTTTTGCCAACAATTTTTTTGATGCGACAAAACCCGCCAAACCCATTTTGCAACAACCGGTTGTTGCCAAACCCATTTTTTTATGACAAATAAAAAGTTGTTACCAAACCCATTTTGCGACAACCAAAGTTGTTGCCAAACCCATTTTGTGACAACCAAAGTTGTTGCCAAACCCATTTTGCAACAACCGGTGTTGTTGCCAAACCCATTTTGCGACACCAAAGTTGTTGCCAAACCCATTTTGCGACAACCGGTTGTTGCCAAACCCATTTTGGCGACAACCGGTTGTTGTTGCCAAACCCATTTTGCAACAAACCGGTTGTTGCCAAACCCATTTTTGCGACAACCAAAGTTGTTGCCAAAACCCATTTTGCAACAACCGTTGTTGTTGCCAAACCCATTTTGCAACAACCAAAGTTGTTGCCAAACCCATTTTGCGACAACCAAAGTTGTTGCCAAAACCTTTTTTGACAACAAATGAAGTTGTTGCAAAAACCCATTTTGCGACAACCAAAGTTGTTGCCAAACCCATTTTGCGACAACCGAAGTTGTTGCCAAAACCCATTTTGCGACAACCGGTTGTTGCCAAACCCATTTTAAATGACAAACCAATGTTGTTGCCAAACCCGTTTTTGCAACAACCCAAAGTTGTTGCCAAACCCATTTTTACGACAACCAAAGTTGTTGCCAAACCCATTTTTGCAACAAACCAAAGTTGTTGCCAAACCCATTTTGCAACAAACCGGTTGTTGCCAAACCCATTTTGACAACGACAACCGGTTGTTGCCAAACCCATTTTTGCAACAACCAAAGTTGTTGCCAAACCCATTTTGCAACAACCGGGTTGTTGCCAAAACCCATTTTACGACAACCAAAGTTGTTACCAAACCCATTTTGTAACAACCGGTTGTTGTTGCCAAACCCTTTTTTTGCAACAACCAATGTTGTTGCCAAACCCATTTTGCAACAACCGGTTGTTGCCAAACCCATTTTGCGGACAACCAAAGTTGTTGCCAAACCCATTTTGCAACAACCGAAGTTGTTGCCAAACCCATTTTATGACAACCGAAGTTGTTACCAAAACCCATTTTACGACAACCAAAGTTGTTGCCAAACCCCATTTGCAAACCCAACAAAAGTTGTTGCCAAACCCATTTTGCAACAACCGGTTGTTGTTGCCAAACCCATTTTGCGACAACCGAAGTTGTTACCAAACCCATTTTTTTTGCGACAACCAAAAGTTGTTGCCAAACCCATTTTTATGACAACCCGTTGTTGTTGCCAAACCCCCTTTTTGCAACAACCAAAGTTGTTGCCAAACCCCATTTTACAACAACCAAAGTTGTTGCCAAACCCATTTTACGACAAACCGGGTTGTTGCCAAACCCATTTTTGCAACAACCGGTTGTTGCCAAACCCCATTTTGCGACAACCCAAAAGTTGTTGCCAAACCCATTTTTGACAACCAAAGTTGTTGCAAAACCCATTTTATGACAACCGTTGTTGCCAAAACCAAACCCATTTTATGACAACCAAAGTTGTTGCCAAACCCATTTTTTTGACAACAAAAAGTTGTTGCCAAACCCATTTTTGCGACAACCGAAGTTGTTGCCAAACCCATTTTGCAACAACCGAAGTTGTTGCCAAACCCATTTTGCAACAACCAAAGTTGTTGCCAAACCCATTTTTTTGCAACAACCGAAAGTTGTTGCCAAACCCATTTTTGCAACAACCGGTTGTTGCCAAACCCATTTTGCGACAACCAAAGTTGTTGCCAAACCCATTTTATGTAACAACCGAAGTTGTTGCCAAAACCCATTTTGCAACAACCGAAATGTTGTTGCCAAACCCCTTTTTTTGCAACAACCAAATGTTGTTACCAAACCCATTTTGGCGACAACCAAAGTTGTTGCCAAACCCATTTTTGCAACAACCGGTTGTTGCCAAACCCATTTTGGCGACAACAACAACCAAAGTTGTTACCAAACCTATTTTACGACAACCAAAGTTGTTGCCAAAACCCATTTTGCAACAACCGGTTGTTGCCAAACCCATTTTTGCAACAACCGGTTGTTGCCAAACCCATTTTGCGACAACCGAAGTTGTTGCCAAACCCATTTTTGACAACAACCAAAGTTGTTGCCAAACCCATTTTGCGACAACCGAAGTTGTTGCAAAACCCATTTTGCGACAACAACCAAAGTTGTTGCCAAACCCATTTTGCAACAACCGGAAGTTGTTGCCAAACCCATTTTGCAACAACCAAAGTTGTTCAAACCAAACCCATTTTTACAACAACCGGTTGTTGCCAAACCCATTTTGGCGACAACCAAAGTTGTTGCCAAAACCCATTTTGCGACAAACAAAGTTGTTGCCAAAACCCATTTTTGCAACAACCAACAAGTTGTTGCCAAACCCATTTTTGCAACAACCAAGTTGTTGCCAAACCATTTTTTGCGACAACCGGTTGTTGCCAAACCCATTTTGCAACAACCGAAGTTGTTGCCAAACCCATTTTGCAAAAACCAAAGTTGTTGCCAAACCCATTTTGCGACAACCAAAGTTGTTGCCAAACCCATTTTATGACAAACGGAAGTTGTTGCCAAACCCATTTTGCAACAACCAAAGTTGTTGCCAAACCCATTTTGCTAAACAACCGGAAGTTGTTGCCAAACCCATTTTTTGACAAAAAGTTGTTGCCCAAACCATTTTTTTACGACAACCGGTTGTTGCCAAACCCATTTTTGACAACCAAAAAAGATTTTTACAAAAACCATTTTTTTGCGACAAACCGGTTGTTGCCAAACCCATTTTATGACAACCAAAGTTGTTGCCAAACCCGTTTTTTTTGCAACAACCGAAGTTGTTGCCAAAACCCATTTTGCGACAACCAAAGTTGTTGCCAAACCCATTTTTGCGACAACCGAAGTTGTTGCCAAACCCATTTTGCAACAACGAAGTTGTTGCCAAACCCATTTTGCGACAACCGATGTTGTTGCCAAACCCATTTTGTGACAACCAAAGTTGTTGCCAAACCCATTTTTTTTACAACAACCAAAGTTGTTGCCAAACCCATTTTGCAACAAAACGGTTGTTGTTGCCAAACCCATTTTTAACAACAACCAAAGTTGTTGCCAAACCCATTTTTATGACAACCAAGTTGTTGCCAACCCATTTTTGCAACAACCGAAGTTGTTGCCAAACCCATTTTATAACAACCCGGTTGTTGCCAAACCCATTTTTACAACAACCGGTTGTTTGCCAAACCCGTTTTTTGGCGACAACCAAATGTTGTTGTTGCCAAACCCATTTTATGACAACCAAAGTTGTTGCCAAAAAAACAACAACCGGTTTTTAACCAAACCCATTTTGCAACAACCAATGTTGTTGCCAAACCCATTTTTTGTAACAACCAAAGTTGTTGCAAAACCCCATTTTGACAACAACCAAAGTTGTTGCCAAACCCATTTTGCAACAACCGGTTGTTGCCAAACCCATTTTTTGCGACAACCAAAGTTGTTACCAAACCCATTTTGCGACAAAAAAAGTTGTTGCCAAACCCATTTTGCAACAACCGGTTGTTGCCAAACCCATTTTTTTATTAACAACCAAAGTTGTTGCCAAACCCATTTTTTTGACAACCAAAGTTGTTACAAAACCCATTTTTATGACAACCGATGTTGTTGCCAAACCCATTTTTGCAACAACCGAAGTTGTTACCAAACCCATTTTGCGACAACCGGTTGTTGCCAAACCATTTTGCAACAACCGAAGTTGTTGCCAAACCCATTTTGCAACAACCAAAGTTGTTACCAAACCCATTTTTGTGACAACCAAAGTTGTTGCCAAACCCATTTTTGCGACAACCGGTTGTTGCCAAACCCATTTTTTGACAACCAAAGTTGTTTGCAAACCCATTTTTGGTTGTTGACTAAACCGAAGTTGTTGCCAAACCCATTTTGCGACAAACAAAAGTTGTTGCCAAACCCATTTTGCAACAACCGTTGTTGTTGCCAAACCCATTTTATGACAACCAAAGTTGTTGCCAAACCCATTTTGCAACAACCGAAGTTGTTGCCAAACCCATTTTATAACAACCAAAGTTGCCAAACCAAAAAATTTTTGTTGCCAAACAACCAACCGTGTTGTTGCCAAACCCATTTTGCAACAACCGAAGTTGTTGCCAAACCCATTTTGCAACAACCAAGTTGTTGTTGCCAAACCCATTTTTATGACAACCAAAGTTGTTGCCAAAACCCATTTTTTGCCAAAACCGAAAACCGGTTGTTGCCAAACCCATTTTTTGCAACAACCAAAGTTGTTGCCAAACCCATTTTTGACAACCAAAGTTGTTGCCAAACCCATTTTTGACAAACCGAAGTTGTTGCCAAACCCATTTTATGACAACCGTTGTTGTTGCCAAACCCATTTTGCAACAACCGTTGTTGTTGCCAAACCCATTTTTTATGACAACCAAAGTTGTTGCCAAACCCATTTTTGCAACAACCAAAGTTGTTGCCAAACCCATTTTTGCAACAACCAAAGTTGTTGCCAAACCCATTTTTATGACAACCAAAGTTGTTGCCAAACCCATTTTTATGACAACCGGTTGTTGCCAAACCCATTTTGCGACAACCGAAGTTGTTGCCAAACCCATTTTTGACAACCGGAAACCAAACCATGAACAACAAACCGATGTTGTTGCCAATTTTTTGCGACAACCGAAGTTGTTGCCAAACCCATTTTTGCGACAACAACCAAAACCATTTTTGTTGCCAAACCCATTTTTATGACAACCGGTTGTTGCCAAACCCATTTTGCAACAATCGAAGTTGTTGCCAAACCCATTTTGTGACAACCGAAGTTGTTGCCAAACCCATTTTTGCGACAACCAAAGTTGTTGCCAAAACCCATTTTATGACAACCGGTTGTTGCCAAACCCATTTTTTGCAACAAAAAAGTTGTTGCCAAACCCATTTTGCAACAACCAAAGTTGTTGCCAAACCCATTTTGCAACAACCAAAAAGTTGTTGCCAAACCCATTTTGCGACAACGAAGTTGTTGCCAAACCCATTTTTATGAAACGGTTGTTGTTGCCAAACCCATTTTTGGCAACAACCGGGTTGTTGCAAAAACCCATTTTTGCAACAACCGAAGTTGTTGCCAAAACCATTTTTTGAACAACCAAAGTTGTTGCCAAACCCATTTTGCAACAACCAAAGTTGTTGCCAAACCCATTTTTGCAACAACCAAAGTTGTTACCAAACCCATTTTGCGACAACCGGTTGTTGCCAAACCCATTTTGCAACAATGAAGTTGTTGCCAAACCCATTTTGTAACAACCAAAGTTGTTGCCAAACCGTTTTTTGCAACAAACAAAGTTGTTGCCAAAACCCATTTTGCGACAACCAAAGTTGTTGCCAAACCCATTTTTATGACAACCAAAGTTGTTGCCAAACCCATTTTTGCGACAACCGGTTGTTGCCAAACCCATTTTACAACCCAAACCGAAGTTGTTGTTGCCAAACCCATTTTTGCAACAACAAAGTTGTTGCCAAACCCATTTTTTTACGACAACCAAAGTTGTTGCCAAACCCATTTTGCGACAACCCGAAGTTGTTGCCAAACCCATTTTTTGACAACCAAAGTTGTTGCCAAACCCATTTTTTGCAACAACCGAAGTTGTTGCCAAACCCATTTTGGCGACAACAACCGGTTGTTGCCAAACCCATTTTACAACAACAAAGTTGTTGCCAAACCCATTTTTGACAACCAAAGTTGTTGCCAAACCCATTTTGGCGACAAACCAAAGTTGTTGCCAAACCCATTTTACGACAAACCGGTTGTTGCCAAACCCATTTTGTAACAACCAAAGTTGTTGCCAAACCCATTTTACAACAACCGGTTGTTGCCAAACCCATTTTTGTAACAACCAAAGTTGTTGCCAAACCCATTTTATGACAACCAAAGTTGTTGCCAAACCCATTTTGCAACATAACAAAGTTGTTGCCAAACCCCATTTTGCAGACAACCGGTTGTTGCCAAACCCATTTTGCAACAACCGAAGTTGTTGCCAAAACCCAAACCCATTTGTTGTTAAACAACCAAAGTTGTTGCCAAACCCATTTTTGCGACAACCAAAAGTTGTGTAAAACCCATTTTGCAACAACCGTTGTTGTTGCCAAACCATTTTTGCAACAACCGAAGTTGTTACCAAACCCATTTTTACAACAAAGAAGTTGTTGCCAAACCCATTTTGCAACAACCAAAGTTGTTGCCAAACCCATTTTTACAAACAACAAAATTTTGTTGCCAAACCCATTTTTTGCGACAACCAAGGTTGTTGCCAAAACCCATTTTTACAACAACCGGTTGTTGCCAAAACCCATTTTGCGACAACCGGTTGTTGCCAAACCCGCTTTTTGCGACAACCGAAGTTGTTGCCAAACCCATTTTTGCAACAACCAAAGTTGTTGCCAAACCCATTTTTTGCAACAACCGGTTGTTGCCAAACCCATTTTTAACAACAACAAAGTTGTTGCCAAACCCATTTTTGCAACAACCAAAGTTGTTGCCAAACCCATTTTGTGACAAACCGGTTGTTGCCAAACCCATTTTTGCGACAACCAAAGTTGTTGCCAAACCCATTTTTGCGACAACCCAAAGTTGTTGCCAAACCCATTTTTTGACAACCGGTTGTTGTTGCCAAACCCATTTTGCAACAACCGAAGTTGTTGCCAAACCCATTTTTGCAACAACCGAAGTTGTTGCCAAACCCATTTTTTGCGACAACCGATGTTGTTGCCAAAACCCATTTTTGCAACAAAAAGTTGTTGTTCAAACCCATTTTTGCGACAACCAAAGTTGTTGCCAAACCCATTTTGCGACAACCGGTTGTTGTTGCCAAACCCATTTTGCAACAACAACCGGTTGTTGCCAAACCCATTTTGCAACAAACCAAAGTTGTTGCCAAACCCATTTTGCGACAAAAAAACCGTTGTTGCCAAACCTGTTTTTGCAAACAACAAAGTTGTTGCCAAACCCATTTTTGACAACCAACCAAGTTGTTGCCAAACCCATTTTGCAACAACCGGTTGTTGCCAAAACCCATTTTTTGCGACAACCGATGTTGTTGCCAAACCCATTTTATGACAACCGAAGTTGTTGCCAAACCCATTTTGCAAACAACCGGTTGTTGCCAAACCCATTTTTGCAACAACCAAAGTTGTTGCCAAACCCATTTTTTTGACAACCAATGTTGTTGCTAAACCCATTTTGTAACAACCAAAAGTTGTTGCCAAAACCATTTTTTGCAACAACCAAAGTTGTTACAAACCCATTTTTTTGCAACAACCAAAGTTGTTGCCAAACCCATTTTTGACAACCAAAGTTGTTGCCAAACCCATTTTGCGACAACCAAAGTTGTTGCCAAACCCATTTTGCAACAACCAAATGTTGTTGCCAAACCCATTTTTTGACAACCAAAGTTGTTACCAAACCCAACGACAAGTTGTTGCCAAACCCATTTTGCAACAACCCGGTTGTTGCCAAACCCATTTTGCAACAACCAAAGTTGTTGCCAAACCCATTTTTTATGACAACCAAAGTTGTTGCCAAACCCCATTTTGCAACAACCAAAGTTGTTGCCAAACCCATTTTTTGACAACAAAGTTGTTGCCAAACCCATTTTACAACAACCGAAGTTGTTACCAAACCCATTTTGCGACAACCGAAAGTTGTTGCCAAACCCATTTTTGCAACAACCAAAGTTGTTGCCAAACCCATTTTGCGACAACCGAAGTTGTTGCCAAACATTTTTTAACAACAAAAAGTTGTTGCCAAACCCAACCAAAGTTGTTGCCAAACCCATTTTTGACAAACACCGGTTGTTGTTGCCAAACCCATTTTGCAACAACCGAAGTTGTTGCCAAACCCATTTTTGACAACCGAAGTTGTTGCCAAACCCATTTTATAACGAAACCAAAGTTGTTGCCAAAACCCATTTTGCGACAACCAAAGTTGTTGCCAAACCCATTTTGCGACAACCAAAGTTGTTGCCAAACCCATTTTTTGCAACAACCGGTTGTTGCCAAACCCATTTTACAACAACCGAAAAGTTGTTACCAAACCCATTTTTTGCGACAACCGATGTTGTTGCCAAACCCATTTTACAACAACCGAAGTTGTTGCCAAACCCATTTTGCAACAACCAAAGTTGTGTTGTTGCCAAACCCATTTTGCAACAACCAAAGTTGTTGTTAAACCAAACCCATTTTTTGACAACCGTTGTTGCCAAAACCCTTTTTGCAACAACCGAAGTTGTTGCCAAACCCATTTTTTTGCGACAACCAAAGTTGTTGCCAAACCCATTTTGCGACAACCAAAGTTGTTGCCAAAACCATTTTTGCAACAACCGGTTGTTGCCAAACCCATTTTGCAACAACCGTTGTTGTTGTTAAAACCCATTTTGCAACAACCAAAGTTGTTACCAAACCAAACCCATTTTTAAAAACAACCAAAGTTGTTGCCAAACCCATTTTGCGACAACCGAAGTTGTTGCCAAACCCATTTTGCGACAACCGAAGTTGTTGCCAAACCCATTTTTTACAAAAAAGTTGTTGCCAAACCCATTTTGCAACAACCAATGTTGTTGCCAAACCCATTTTGCGACAACCGAAGTTGTTGCCAAACCCATTTTTTATGACAACCAAAGTTGTTGCCAAACCCATTTTTGCGACAACCAAAGTTGTTGCCAAACCCATTTTGCAACAACCAAAGTTGTTGCCAAACCCATTTTGCTTTAACAACCGAAGTTGTTGCCAAACCATTTTTTGCGACAACCAAAGTTGTTGCCAAACCCATTTTGCAACAACCAAAGTTGTTGCCAAACCCATTTTTGTGACAACCAAAGTTGTTGCCAAACCCATTTTTGCGAACAAACCAAAGTTGTTGCCAAACCCCATTTTGCAACAACGAAAGTTGTTGCCAAACCCATTTTTATGACAACCGGTTGTTGCCAAACCCATTTTGCAACAAAAATGTTGTTGCCAAACCCATTTTTTGACAACCGAAGTTGTTGCCAAACCCATTTTGCGACAACCGAAGTTGTTGCCAAACCCATTTTAAAACCATTTTTTGCAAAACAACCAAAGTTGTTGCCAAACCCATTTTGCAACAACCAAAGTTGTTGCCAAAACCCATTTTTGACAAACCAAAGTTGTTGCCAAACCCATTTTTTTTGTGACAACGAAGTTGTTGCCAAACCATTTTTTGACAACAACCAATGTTGTTGCCAAACCCATTTTTTATGACAACCCGGTTGTTGCCAAACCCATTTTGCGACAACCGAAGTTGTTGCCAAACCCATTTTTGCGACAACCGGTTGTTGTTGTTGCCAAACCCGCTTTTTTTTAACAACCAAAGTTGTTGCCAAACCCATTTTTTGCAACAACCGAAGTTGTTGCCAAACCCATTTTGCAACAACCGAAGTTGTTGCCAAACCCATTTTGCGACAACCGGAAGTTGTTGCCAAACCCATTTTTGCAACAACCGAAGTTGTTGCCAAACCCATTTTATGACACAACCGAAGTTGTTGCCAAACCCATTTTTAAACAAACCGAAGTTGTTGCCAAACCCATTTTACGACAACCAAAGTTGTTGCCAAACCCATTTTGCAACAACAACCGGTTGTTGCCAAACCCATTTTGCGACAACCGAAGTTGTTGCCAAACCCATTTTTGCGACAACCAAAGTTGTTGCCCAAACCCCATTTTGCAACAACCAAAGTTGTTGCCAAACCCATTTTTGTGACAACCAAAGTTGTTGCCAAACCCATTTTGTGAACAACCGATGTTGTTGTTGCCAAACCCATTTTTGCAACAACCGAAGTTGTTGCCAAACCCATTTTATGACAACCGAAGTTGTTGCCAAACCCATTTTGTGACAACCGAAGTTGTTGCCAAAACCCATTTTGCGACAACCGGTTGTTGCCAAACCCATTTTGCAACAACAACCGGTTGTTGCCAAACCCATTTTTACGACAACCAAAGTTGTTGCCAAAACCCATTTTTGACAAACCGTTGTTGTTGCCAAAACCCATTTTGCAACAACCGAAGTTGTTGCCAAACCCATTTTTACAACAACCGAAGTTGTTGCCAAACCCATTTTGCAACAACCGGTTGTTGCCAAACCCATTTTGCACCAAACCCAAGTTGTTGCCAAACCCATTTTGCAACAACAAAAGTTGTTGTCAAAACCCATTTTGCGACAACCAAAGTTGTTACCAAACCCATTTTGCAACAACCGGTTGTTGCCAAACCCATTTTGCAACAACCGGTTGTTGCCAAAAACATTTTTTGCAACAACCGAAGTTGTTGCCAAACCCATTTTTGCGACAACCGAAGAAGTTGTTACCAAACCCATTTTTTGCGACAAACAAAGTTGTTGCCAAACCCATTTTGCAACAACCGATGTTGTTGCCAAACCCATTTTATGACAACCAAAGATGTTACCAAACCCAGTTTTTTTTGCAACAACCCGGTTGTTGCCAAACCCATTTTTGACAACCGAAGTTGTTGCCAAACCCATTTTTGCAACAACCGGTTGTTGCCAAAACCATTTTGCAACAACAAAAAGTTGTTGCCAAACCCATTTTTATCAACAACCGGTTGTTGCAAAACCCATTTTGCAACAACCAAAGTTGTTGTCAAAACCATTTTGTGAACAAACGAAAGTTGTGCCAAACCCATTTTGCAACAACAAAGTTGTTGCCAAACCATTTTTTTGCAACAACCGGGTTGTTGCCAAACCCATTTTGCGACAACCGAAGTTGTTGCTAAACCCATTTTTATGACAACCGAAGTTGTTGCCAAACCAAACCCATTTGCCAAAACGACAACCAAAGTTGTTGCCAAACCCATTTTTGCGACAACCAAAGTTGTTGCCAAACCCATTTTATGACAACCGGTTGTTGCCAAACCCATTTTTTTGCAACAACCGGTTGTTTGCCAAACCCATTTTGGCAACAACCGGTTGTTGCCAAACCCTATTTTTGCGACAACCAAAGTTGTTGCCAAAACCCATTTTGACAACCAAAGTTGTTGCCAAACCCATTTTGTGACAACCGAAGTTGTTGCCAAACCCATTTTGCGTCTACCAAAGTTGTTGCCAAACCCGTTTTGCGACAACCAAAGTTGTTGCCTAACCCATTTTTTGAACAACCGAAAGTTGTTGCCAAACCCATTTTGCGACAACCGAAGTTGTTACCAAACCCATTTTGCGACAACCAAAGTTGTTGCCAAACCCATTTTGCA
This sequence comes from Aristolochia fimbriata, assembly GCA_019845555.1. NCBI lineage: Eukaryota > Viridiplantae > Streptophyta > Magnoliopsida > Piperales > Aristolochiaceae > Aristolochia > Aristolochia fimbriata. The sequence continues at coordinate 22,627 of JAINDJ010000030.1, forward strand.
ACAACCGGTTGTTACCAAACCCATTTTTCAACAACAAAGTTGTTGCCAAACCCATTTTGCAACAAACAAAAGTTGTTGCCAAACCCATTTTGCGACAACCGGTTGTTGCCAAACCCATTTTTGACAACAACCGAAGTTGTTGCCAAACCCATTTTTGCAACAACCAAAGTTGTTGCCAAACCCATTTTGCAACAACCGGTTGTTGCCAAACCCATTTTTTTGACAACCGATGTTGTTGCCAAACCCATTTTGCGACAAATTGTTGTTGCCAAAACCCATTTTGCGACAACAAAAAGTTGTTGCAAAACCCATTTTGCAACAACCAAAGTTGTTGCCAAACCATTTTGCAACAACCGGTTTTTTGCGACAACCGAAGTTGTTACCAAACCCATTTTGCGACAACCGAAAGTTGTTGCCAAACCCATTTTTTGACAACCGGTTGTTGTTGCCAAACCCATTTTGGCAACAACCGAAGTTGTTGCCAAACCCATTTTGCAACAACCGAAGTTGTTGCCAAACCATTTTTTACAACAACCGGTTGTTGCCAAACCCATTTTTTGTTACCAAAACAACCAACATGTTGTTGCCAAACCCATTTTGCAAACAATGAAGTTGTTGCCAAACCCATTTTACGACAAATTGAAGTTGTTACCAAACCCATTTTGCAACAACCAAAGTTGTTGCAAAACCCATTTTGCAACAACCAAAGTTGTTACCAAACCCATTTTTTTGACAACCACCAAACCCGGTTGTTGCCAAACCCATTTTGCAACAACCAAAGTTGTTGCCAAACCCATTTTGCGACAACCAAAGTTGTTGCCAAACCCATTTTTTACGACAACCGGTTGTTGCCAAACCCATTTTTTATGACAACCGAAGTTGTTACCAAACCCATTTTGCAACAACCGTTGTTGTTACCAAACCCATTTTGCGACAACCGAAGTTGTTGCCAAACCCATTTTTAAAACAAATCGGTTGTTGCCAAACCCATTTTTGACAACCGAAGTTGTTGCCAAACCCATTTTGCAACAACCGAAGTTGTTGCCAAACCCATTTTTTTAACAACCAAAGTTGTTGCAAAACCCATTTTGACAAACAACCAAACCCATTTTGCAACAAAGTTGTTGCCAAACCCATTTTTTGCAACAACCAAAGTTGTTACCAAACCCATTTTGACAAACAAAGTTGTTGCCAAACCCATTTTGCAACAACCGATGTTGTTGCCAAAACCATTTTTTGCGACAACCGATGTTGTTGTTGCCAAACCCATTTTGCGACAACCAAAGTTGTTACCAAACCCATTTTACGACAACGGGTTGTTGCCAAACCCATTTTGCAACAACAACCGATGTTGTTGCCAAACCCCATTTTGCAACAACCAAAGATGTTACCAAACCCATTTTTACAACAATGAAGTTGTTGCCAAACCCATTTTATGACAACCGGTTGTTGCCAAAACCCATTTTGTGACAACCGAAGTTGTTGCCAAAACCCCCATTTTTTAACAACAAAAGATGTTACCAAACCCATTTTACGACAACCAAAGTTGTTGCCAAACCATTTTGCAACAACCGAAGTTTTTGCCAACCCCATTTTGCGACAAAATGTTGTTGCCAAACCCATTTTTATGCGACAACCGGTTGTTGCCAAACCCATTTTGCAACAACCGAAGTTGTTGCCAAACCCATTTTGCGACAACCGGTTGTTGCCAAACCCATTTTGCAACAACCAAAGTTGTTGCCAAACCCATTTTTTGGCGACAACCAAGTTGTTGCCAAACCCATTTTGCAACAACCAAAGTTGTTGCCAAAACCCATTTTTTGCGACAACCGATGTTGTTGCCAAAACCGTTTTTGCGACAACCAAAGATGTTACCAAACCCATTTTTTGCAACAACCGGTTGTTGCCAAAACCCATTTTGCAACAACCGAAGTTGTTGCCAAACCCATTTTTATGACAACCAAAGTTGTTACCAAACCCATTTTACAACAACAAAAGTTGTTGCAAACCCATTTTGCAACAATCAAAGTTGTTGCCAAACCCATTTTGCAACAACCGAAAAGTTGTTACCAAAACCCATTTTCCGACAACCGATGTTGTTGCCAAACCCATTTTGCGACAACCAAAGTTGTTGCCAAACCCATTTTATGACAACCGGTTGTTGCCAAACTCATTTTGCAACAACCGAAAGTTGTTGCCAAACCATTTTTTATGACAACCGAAGATGTTACCAAAATATTTTTGCGACAACCAAAGTTGTTGCCAAACCCATTTTTTGACAACCGAAGTTGTTGCCAAACCCATTTTGGTGACAACCGGAAGTTGTTGCCAAACCCATTTTGTGACAACCGATGTTGTTAAAAACCCATTTTGCGACAAACCGGTTGTTGCCAAACCCATTTTTGCAACAACCAAAGTTGTTTTCAAACCCATTTTGCGACAACCAAAGTTGTTGCCAAACCCATTTTGCAACAACATAAGTTGTTTTGCCAAACGAATAACCAAAGTTGTTGCCAAACCCATTTTGCGACAACCAAAGTTGTTGCCAAACCCATTTTTTGCAACAACCGGTTGTTGCCAAACCCCATTTTTATGACAACCGAAGTTGTTGCCAAACCCATTTTTTGACAACCCGGTTGTTGCCAAACCCCATTTTTATGACAACAAAGTTGTTGCCAAACCCATTTTGCGACAACCGTTGTTGTTACCAAACCCATTTTGCAACAACCGGAAGTTGTTGCCAAACCCATTTTGCAACAACCAAAAGTTGTTGCCAAACCCATTTTGCGACAACCAAAGTTGTTGCCAAACCCATTTTTGCGACAACCGAAAGTTGTTACCAAACCCATTTTGCAACAACCAAAGTTGTTGCCAAACCATTTTGCAACAACCGGTTGTTGCCAAACCCATTTTTTGCAACAACCGATGTTGTTGCCAAACCCGCTTTTATGACAACAAAAGATGTTGTTGCCAAACCCATTTTTTACGACAACCGGTTGTTGCCAAACTCATTTTGCAACAACCAAAGTTGTTGCCAAAACCCATTTTGCGACAACCGAATATGTTACCAAACCCATTTTACAACAACCGAAGTTGTTGCCAAACCCATTTTTGAGACAACCGGGTTGTTGCCAAACCCATTTTTGCAACAAACCGGTTGTTGCCAAACCCATTTTGCAACAACCAAAGTTGTTGCCAAACCCATTTTGCGACAACCAACAACCCAAAGTTGTTGCCAAACCATTTTTTTGCAAAAACCAAAGTTGTTGCCAAAAACCCATTTTGCAACAAACGGTTGTTGCCAAACCCTGTTTTTGACAACAATGAAGTTGTTACCAAACCCATTTTATAACAACCGAAGTTGTTGCCAAACCATTTTTGCAACAACCGGTTGTTGCCAAACCCATTTTGCGACAACCGAAGTTGTTGCCAAACCCATTTTGCGACAACTAAAAAAGTTGTTGCCAAACCATTTTTTACAACAAAAGTTGTTGCCAAACCCATTTTACGACAACCGAAGTTGTTGCCAAACCCATTTTTGCAACAACCGGTTGTTGCCAAACCCATTTTGCAACAACCAAAGTTGTTGCCAAACCCATTTTAGACAACAACAGAAGTTGTTGCCAAACCCATTTTACGACAACAAAAGTTGTTGCCAAACCCCATTTTGGTGACAACCGGTTGTTGCCAAACCCATTTTTGACAAACCGGTTGTTGCCAAACCCATTTTGCGACAAAAAGTTGTTAAAAACCCATTTTTTGACAACAAAAGTTGTTGCCAAACCCATTTTTTGCGACAACCGGAAGTTGTTACCAAACCCATTTTTGCAACAACCAAAGTTGTTGCCAAACCCATTTTTGCAACAAACAAAGTTGTTACCAAACCCATTTTTTGACAACCGATGTTGTTGCCAAAAACCCATTTTGCGATAAAACCGATGTTGTTGTTACCAAACCCAAACCATTTTACCAAACCCATTTTGCACGACAACCAAAGTTGTTGCCAAACCCATTTTGCAACAACCGAAGTTGTTGCCAAACCCCATTTTTAACAACAATCGTTGTTTACCAAAATGTTTTTACGACAAACCGAAGTTGTTGCCAAACCCATTTTGTGACAAACCGAAGTTGTTGCCAAACCCATTTTGGCAACAACCGAAGTTGTTGCCAAAACCCATTTTGCAACAACCGGTTGTTGAAGTTTTTTGCCAAACCCATTTTGCAAATAACCCAAACCGGTTGTTGCCAAACCCATTTTGCGACAACCGGTTGTTGCCAAACCATTTTTTGGGACAACCGGTTGTTGTTAAAAACATTTTTTGTGACAAACAAGTTGTTGCCAAACCCATTTTGCGACAACCGAAGTTGTTGCCAAACCCATTTTTGCGACGACAACCGGTTGTTGCCAAACCCATTTTTTGCAACAACCGAAGTTGTTGCCAAACCCATTTTGCAACAACCAAAGTTGTTGCAAAAACCCATTTTGCAACAACCAAAGTTGTTACCAAAACCATTTTTGCAACAACCGATGTTGTTGCCAAACCCGCTTTTTGCGACAACCGAAGTTGTTACCAAACCCATTTTGCGACAACCAAAGTTGTTGCCAAACCCATTTTTTTACAACAACCGAAGTTGTTGCCAAACCCATTTTGCGACAACCGAAGTTGTTACCAAACCCTGTTTTGCCAAACCCATTTGACAACCGAAGTTGTTGCCAAACCCATTTTGCAACAACGAAGTTGTTGCCAAACCCATTTTTTCCAACAACCGGGTTGTTACCAAACCCATTTTTGCAACAACCGATGTTGTTGCCAAACCCATTTTGCGACAACCAAAGTTGTTACCAAACCCATTTTTTTTACGACAACCGAAGTTGTTGCAAAACCCATTTTGCAACAACCGAAGTTGTTGCCAAACCTTTTTTTACGACAACGAAGTTGTTACCCAAACCCATTTTACAACAAACCAAAGTTGTTGCAAACCCATTTTGCAACAACCGAAGTTGTTGCCAAACCCATTTTGGTGACAACCAAAGTTGTTACAAAACCTGTTTTGTGACAGGTGATGTTGTTGTACCAAACCCATTTTACGACAAAGTTCCAAACCGGTTGTTTTCAAACCCATTTACAACAACCGAAGTTGTTGCCAAACCCATTTTGCGACAACCAAAGTTGTTGCCAAACCCATTTTGCACAACGCGAATCCGGTTGTTGCCAAACCCATTTTGCAACAACCAAAGTTGTTGTTACCAAACCCATTTTTTGTGACAACCGATGTTGTTACCAAACCCATTTTGTGACAAACAAATGTTGTTGCCAAACCCATTTTACAACAACAAAGTAAGTTGTTGCCAAACCCATTTTTTAACAACCGGTTGTTGCCAAACCCATTTTTTGCAACAACCGAAGTTGTTGTCAAACCCATTTTGCGACAACCGGTTGTTGCCAAACCCATTTTGCAAACAACTAAAAGTTGTTGCCAAAACCCATTTTGCAACAATCGGTTGTTGCCAAACCCATTTTATGCAACAATCGAAGTTGTTCCCAAACCCATTTTTCCAACAAACCGATTTTGTGGCCAAACCCTTTTTGCAACAACAAAAAGATGTTACCAAACCCATTTTGTGACAACCAAAGTTGTTGCCAAACTCATTTTGCAACGACCCAAGTTGTGGCCAAACCCGTTTTGCGACAACCAAATTTTGTTACCAAACCCAATTTTACTGACAACCAAAGTTGTTGGCAAACCCATTTTGCGACAACAAAGTTGTTGCCAAACCCATTTTTGTGACAACCGGTTGTTGTTACCAAACCCATTTTGCAACAACCAAAGTTGTTGCCAAACCCATTTTTTCAACAACCGAAGTTGTTGCCAAACCCATTTTTGCAACAACCAAAGTTGTTGCCAAACCCATTTTTTAACAACCAAAGTTGTTGCCAAAACCATTTTGTGACAATGAAGTTGTTGCCAAACCCATTTTGCGACAACCAAAGTTGTTGTCAAACCCATTTTTGCAAACAACCGGTTGTTGCCAAACCCATTTTAGCGATCAAAGTTGTTACCAAACCCATTTTGCGACAACCGATGTTGTTGCCAAACCCATTTTGCAACAACCAAGTTGTTGCCAAACCCATTTTTTGACAAACCGAAGTTGTTACCAAACCCATTTTTGACAACAACCGTTGTTGCCAAACCCTTTTTTGCGACAACCAAAGTTGTTGACAAACCCATTTTGCGACAACCGGTTGTTGCCAAACCCTTTTTGGCGACAAAAGAAGTTGTTGCCAAACCCATTTTTGGCGACAACCAAAGTTGTTGCCAAAACCCATTTTGGTGACAACCGGTTGTTGCCAAACCTGTTTTGCTTGACAACAACCAAAGTTGTTGCCAAACCCATTTTTGCGACAACCAAAGTTGTTACCAAACCCATTTTCCGACAACCGAAGTTGTTGCCAAACCCATTTTTTGTGACAACCAAAGTTGTTACCAAACCCATTTTGGAACAACCGGAAATTGTTGCCAAACCCATTTTGCAACAACCAAAGTTATTAGCAAACCCATTTTTTTTCACAACCGATGTTTGCCAAAACATTTTTGCGACAAACCGAATATGTTACCAAACCCATTTTGCGACAACCGAAGTTGTTGCCAAACCCATTTTTCCAACAACCGAAGTTGTTGCCAAACCCGCATTTTGGCGACAATCGAAGATGTTACCAAACCCATTTTGCGACGAAACAAAGTTGTTGCCAAACCATTTTTTGCGACAACCAAAGTTGTTCCCAAACCCATTTGGTGACAACCGAAGTTGTTGCCAAACCCATTTTGCAACAACCAAAGTTGTTGCCAAACCCATTTTCCAACAACCGAAGTTGTTGCCAAACCATTTTTTGACAACCGGTTGTTGTTGTCAAACCCATTTTTGCGACAACCGAAGTTGTTGTCAAACCCTGTTTTGTGACAACCAAAGTTGTTGCCAAACCCATTTTATTAACAACAAAAGTTGTTACCAAACCATTTTTTGACAACCAAAGTTGTTTGCCAAACCCATTTTGCAACAACCGACAAGTTGTTGCCAAACCCATTTTGCAACAACCAAAGTTGTTGCCAAACCCATTTTTTACGACAACTGAAATTGTTGCAAACCCATTTTGCAACAACCAAAGTTGTTGCCAAACCCATTTTGTGACAACCAAAGTTGTTGCCCAAACCCATTTTTTGACAACCGGCGTTGTTGTCAAACCCATTTTTGCGACAACCGAAGTTGTTGCCAAACCCTTTTCCCGACAACCGAAATTGTTGCCAAACCCATTTTGGCGACAACCGGAAGTTTTTGCCAAACCCATTTGGCGACAAACCGGTTGTTGCCAAACCCATTTTGAGACAACCGAAGTTGTTGCCAAACCCTATTTTGCGACAACCAAAGTTGTTACAAAACCACCTGTTTTGTGACAACCGGTTGTTGCCAAACCCATTTTGCGACAACCAAATATGTTACCAAACCCATTTTGCGAAAACCAAAGTTGTTGCTAAACTCATTTTGCAACAACCGTTGTTATTACCAAACCCATTTTTTGACAAACAACGCAACAACCGTTGTGGCCAAACCCATTTTGCGACAACCGAAGATGTTACCAAACCAATTTTGAGACAACCGAAGTTGTTGCCAAACTCATTTTGCAACAACCAAAGTTGTTTCCAAACCCATTTTGGCGACAAACGAAGATGTTAGCAAACCTGTTTTACAACAACCGGTTGTTGCCAAACCCATTTTTGCGACAACCGGTTGTTGCCAAACCCATTTGGTGACAACCGAAGTTGTTACAAAACCAGTTTTGTGACAAGTGATGTTCTTTGCCAAACCCATTTTACGACAACCGAAGTTGTTGTCAAACCCATTTTTACGACAACCAAAGTTGTTGCCAAACCCATTTTTGCGACAACCAAAGTTGTTACCAAACCCATTTTGCGACAACCGAAGTTGTTGCCAAACCCATTTTGCGACAACCGAGGTTGTTGCCAAACCCATTTTGCGACAACGAGTTGTTGCCAAACCCATTTTGTGACAAACTGAATGTTGTTTTTTGACAAACAATGTTTTGCCAAACCCATTTTGCGACAACCGAAGTTGTAGGCAAACCCATTTTTAACAAACCGAATTTGTTCCCAAAACCATTTTGCAACAACCGGTTGTTGTCAAACCTATTTTTGCGACAACCAAGATGTTACCAAACCTGTTTTGCGACAACCAAGAAGTTGTTGCCAAACCATTTTTGTGACAACCATAGTTGTTGCCAAACCCATTTGGTGACAACCAAAGTTGTTTCCAAACCCATTTTGCAACAACCTAAGTTATTGCCAAACCCATTTTTCAACAACCGATGTTGTTGTCAAACCTATTTTGCCATAACCGAAGTTGTTGCCAAAACCCATTTTAACAACAAACCAAAATTGTTGCCAAACCCATTTTGGGACAACAGAAGTTGTTTCCAAACCTGTTTTACGACAACCGATGTTGTTGTCAAACCCGTTTTACGACAACCGAAGTTGTTGCCAAACCCATTTGGTGACAACAGAAGTTGTTGCCAAACCCATATTGCGACAACCAAAGTTGTTGCCAAACCCGTTTTGCGACAACCGAAGTTGTTGCCAAACCCATTTGGGGACAACCGAAGTTGTTACAAAACCCTTTTGTGACAAGTGATGTTCTGCCAAACCCATTTTCACGACAACTGAAGTTGTTGTCAAACCCTATTTTACGACAACCGAAGTTGTTGCCAAACCCATTTTGTGACAACCGAAGTTGTTGCCAAGCCCATTTTGTGATAACCGAAGTTGTTGTCAAACCAGTTTTGCGACAACCGAAGTGGTTGGCAAACTCATTTTGCGACAAACGGTTGTAGTGAAACCTGTTTTGTGAGAACTGATGTTGTTGCCAAACCCATTTTTGTGACAAATGAAATTGTTGCCAAACCCATTTTACAACAACCTAAGTTGTTCGCCAAACCCATTTTTTAACAAACGAAGTTGTTGCCAAACCCATTTTACAACAACTGAAGTTGTTGTCAAAACCATTTTGCGACAACCGAAGTTGTTGCCAAACCCGCTTTTTGCGAAAAAGAATATGTTACCAAACCCATTTTGCAATAATCGAAGTTGTTGCCAAACTCATTTGGCAACAACCAAAGTTGTTACCAAAACCAGTTTTCCGACAACCAATGTTGTTGCCAAACTCGTTTTGCGACAATCGAAGAAGTTACCAACCCATTTTTTGCGACAACTGAAGTTGTTGCCAAACTCATTTTGCAACAACGAAGTTGTTGCCAAACCCATTTTGCGACAATCGAAGATGATACCAAACCCGTTTTTACGACAACCGAAGTTGTTGCCAAACCTGTTTTGCGACGACAACCAATGTTGTTGCCAAACCCATTTGGTCACAACCGGAAGTTGTTGCCAAACCCATTTTTCAACAACCCTTATCGCCAAATCCATTTTTCCAACAACCGAAGTTGTTGCCAAACCCATTTTTGCTACAACCGAATTTGTTGTCAAACCCATTTTGCGACAACCGAAGTTGTTGCCAAACCCATTTTTGTGACAACCGAAGATGTTGCCAAACCCATTTTTTGCGACAACCGAAGTTGTTACCAAACCTGTTTTGCGACAACCAAAGTTGTTGCCAAACCCGTTTTGCGATTACCGAAGTTGTTGCCAAACCATTTCGTGACAACCAAAGTTGTTTCCGAACCCGTTTTGCGACAACCGAAGTTGTTGCCAAACCCATTTTGTGACAACCGAAGTTGTTACCAAACCTGTTTTAGGACAACCGAAGTTGTTGCAAAACCGATTTTGCGATAACCAAAGTTGTTACTAAACCCATTTGGTCACAACTGAAGTTCTTACAAAACCCAATTTGTGACAACAGATGTTGTTGCCAAACCCATTTTTTTAGTACAACCGAAGTTGTTACCTAACCCATTTTACGACAACCGAAGTTGTTGCCAAACACATTTTTGCGACAACCGGTTGTGGCTAAACCCATTTTTGCGACTACCGAAGTTGTTGTCAAACCCATTTTTGCGACAACCAAAGCTCTTGCCAAACCCATTTTTGCGACAAACCAAGTTGTTGCCGAACCCATTTTGCGACTACCCAAGTTGTTGCCAAACCCATTTTGGGACAACCGAAGTTATTGCCGAACCCATTTTTCTGAAAACCGGTTGTTGCCAAACCCCTTTATTTAACAACCCGGTTGTTGCCAAACCCGTTTTGCGACAACCGAAGTTGTTACCAAACCATTTTTTTGTGACAACCGAGGTTGTTGTCAAACCCATTTTTTTAACAACCGAAGTTGTTGCTTAACCCATTTTGTAACAGCCGGAAGTTGTTGCCAAAACCATTTTTGCGACATCGAAGTTGTTGCCAAACCCGTTTTTGGCGACGACCAAAGTAGTTACCTAACCCATTTGGCGACAATCGAAGTTGTTGCCAAACTCATTTTAATAATAACCGAAGTTGTTGACAAACCATTTTTTTTCGACAACCGAAGTAGTTGGCAAATCCGTTTTACGACAACCGAAGTTGTTACCAAACCCGTTCTGCAACAACCGAAGTTGTTGCCAAACCCATTTTGCAACAACTGAAGATGTTACCAAACCCATTTTGCGACAACCGAAGTAGTTTCCAAACTCATTTTGCAACAACCGAAGTTGTTGCCAAACCCGTTTTACGACAACCGAAGATGTTACCAAACCTGTTTTACGACAACCGAAGTTGTTGCCAAACCCGTTTTGCGACAACCGAAGTTGTTGCCAAACCCATTTGGTGACAACCGTAGTTGTTACAAAACCTGTTTTGTGACAACTGATGTTGTTGCAAAGCCAATTTTACGACAACTGAAGTTGATGGCAAACCCATTTTGCAACAACCAAAGTTATTGGCAAACCCATTTTTCTACAACCGAAGTTGTGGCCAAACCCATTTTGCAACCACCGATGTTGTTGCCAAATCCGTTTTGCGACAGCCAAAGTTGTTGCCAAGCCTAGTTTGCAACAACCGAATTTATCGCCAAACCCGTTTTGCAACTATCGAAGTTGTTGCCAGATCGATTTTGCGACAACAGAAATTTTTACCAAACCCATTTTATGACAACCGAAGTTGTTGCCAAACACATTTTGCGACAACCGAAGATGTTGCCAAACACATTTTACGATAATCGAAGTAGGTGCCAAACCCGTTTTACGACGACCGAAGTTGTTGTGAAACCCATTTTGAGACATCCGAATTTGTTGCCAAACCCATTTGGCGACAACCGAAGTCCTTACCAAACCTGTTTTGAGAGCACCAAAGTTGTTGCCAAACCCGTTTTGCTACCACCGAAATTGTTGCCAAACCCGTTTTTTGACCACCGAATTTGTTGCCAAACCCATTTTGCTATAACCGAAGTTGTTGCCAAACCTATTTAGCGACAACCGCACTTGTTCCCTAACCCGTTTTGCAACAATCAAAGTTGTTACCAAACCCATTTAGTGACAACCGAAGTTCTTGTCAAACCCATTTTGCGACAACCAAAGTTGTTGCCAAATCCATTTTACGACTACCGAAGTTGTTGCCAACCCATTTTGTGACAATCAAAGTTGTTTCCGTACCCGTTTTGCGACAACCCAAGTTGTTGCCGAACCCGCTTTTGGGACAAAAGAAGTTGTTGCCGAACCCATTTTGAGAAAACCGGTTGTTGTCGAACCCCTTTTACTTAAAACGAAGTTGTTACCGAACCCGTTTTTACGACAACCGAAGTTGTTGCAAACCACATTTTTGCGACAACCGGTTGTTGCCAAACACATTTAGCGACAAAAGAAGTTGGTGTCAAACCCGTTTTAACGACGACCCGGTTGTTGTGAAACCCGTTTTTGGCGACAATCTAAGTCGTTCGCGAAACCCATTTTGAGATAATCGAATTTGTTGCCAAACCCATTTTTGCGACAACCGAAGTTCTTACAAAACCTGTATTGCCACCTCGAAGTTGTTGCCAAACCGTTTTGCAACCACCGGTTGTTGCCAAACCGCTTTTTTTGACCACCGGAGTAGTTGCCAAACCCATTTTCTCATAACGGAAGTTGTACCAAACCTGTTTAGCTACAACAGCACTTGTTGCCAAACCCGCTTTTTCGCGACAATGGAAGTTGGTACCAAACCCGTTTTGCAACAACCAAAGTTGTTGCCAAACCCATTTTTTGCGACAATAGAAGTTGTTGCCAAACCTATTTTGCGACTACTGAAGTTGTTGCCAAACCCATTTTGGCGACAACGAAGTTGTTACCAAACCCATTTTTTGCGACAACTGAATTTGTTGCCAAACCTATTGTCCGACAATCGAAGTTGTTGCCAAACCCGTTTTGCGGCAACCCAAGCAGTTGCCAAACCCGTATTGCGACCACATAAGTTGTTGCCAATCCCGTTTTGCGATCACTGAAGTTGTTGCCAAACTCGTTTGACGACAACCGAAGTTTTTACAAAAACCCGTTTTGCGAACCAAAATTATTGCCTAACCCATTTAGTGGCAACCGAAGTAGTTGCCTAACCCGTTTTGCGACAACTGCGGTAGTTGTCAAACCCGTTTGGCGACTGCAGAAGTTGGTTGGCACACCCGATTGGTGACAACCGAAGTTGTGGCCAAACCCATTTTGCGATTACCGAAGTTGTTGCCAAACCCGTTTTGCAACAGCCAAAGTTGTTGTCAAACCCATTTTGCGACTACCGAAGTTGTTGCCAACCCATTTTGCGACAACCAAAGTTGTTTTCCTACCCGTTTTACGACAACCCAAATTGTTGCCGAACCCGTTTTGGGACAACCGAAGTTGTTGCCGAACCTGTTTTTCGATACCGAAGTTGTTGTCGAACTCCTTCTGCGAAACCGAAGTTGTTGCCGAAAACGTTTGCGACAACCGAAGTTGTTACCAAACCCGTTTTGCGACAACCAAAGTTTTTGCCGAACCCGTTTTGCGACAACCGAAGTTGTTGCCAAACCCGTTTTGCGACAACCGAAGTTGTTGCCAAACCCGTTTTGCGACAACCGAAGTTGTTGCCAAACCCGTGTTGCGACAACCGAAGTTGTTGCCAAACCCGTTTTGCGACAACCGAAGTTGTTGCCAAACCTGTTTTCCTACAATGGAAGTTGTAGCCACGCCCGTTTTGCAATAACAAACCTTGTTGTCAAACCCGTTAGGCGACTACAGAAGTTGTTGCCAAACCCGATTGGCGACAACTGATGCGATCCCAACGAATCACTAGCAAGAGGACTAATCAATGTAATATAGACTTATGTAAGTCCGAATATCGTCCCACAAGGACCAAGCTAATAGATAATTGCTTTTCTAGTTTAAAAACCAAAGTTTGAGAAATCAATTGGGAAGGAGTGATAAAAGTAGAAAATAAACTAATCTACCTAATCCTATAAAGATCAGGAGAGGGCTTTTGATAAAATCAGTATGGAAAAAGGCATTGGGAATCCAATTCCCTCCCTAGGCAATTCTGATATTGAATAGAAGTTGAGCTATGGAAATCAATTTCTGACGAGCTTATTAAACCATGGCTACAATCCGCATCGGCATCACCTATTTCTATCTCCTATAGTAAACCTAGCTAGCATGATTAACTCTACTTGATAGCATAAACATGAAGCTCATTGTGTCATAGGCAGATCAACTAATCCAACAGGGTATTACTTTAAGGTCGAGGATTAACCCAAGGATTAGTGATCTACCTAGTGCATAAACTCAAAAAGACTGTAAACTCTTATCAGCATGTCTCACCTTAAGCCCAGCGTCACCTTATAACCAGTACATAGCTAGACACCAAGTATGAATCAAGAAATTACAGCAATGGAAACTCATTCATGCACCAAACTGAAAATCAATTAAATTATAAGTATCAATCTTATTACATGCCTAGGGAGTCATGAACTCCCAATATAAAAGACTACTCCATACTGGAAATTAAAGAACAAAACAAGGTCTTGAATACAACTATGAAGAAGAAAAGAAAAGATAAACTAAGTACAAACTTCCCTTGAGAAGGATCTACTTGTTGAACATGGCTTCTAATGGCTGCTTCTCCTCCTTGCCTCAAAAAGCCTCCATGGGACGTCTCCTATGCCTCTCAAGACTCTCTCTAAACTAATATATGTAATAGAACTTGAACTGAAAACTACAATACAAAAGTGGATGGAAAAACAGGATCTAAAACTGAATCTGGATGGAAAACTCGATGTCTTGCTCTTTGCCTCGGACCTCCTTATATACTTGTTCTGCTGCCCATGTCATGTAAATTGCTCTCTGTCCAGCGTTATGAAGTACCCTTTCCCGACCTCAGAATTGGCTCAAATTACATCCGGACCTTCCTTTTGAAGTCCTTTCCATGCTCACGAAGTTTGAATCCATTCTGAGTTGGGAAACTCCAGATATGAGGGAAGGAAGTTGCCTTGATTTTTGCTGCCAACTTCTACGCGGGTCCGCCACTTTGAAGATGTGTAACTCGAGAATCCTTCCTTGGATTGACCTGAAATTTCGTGGGAAGATTCTATGTAGTACCAGGAAGCTTCATTCCAAGTTTTGCTTAAATTGGAATAGTGAAACTTCTTGTCTGATCTCCAAAAAATCCGAATTTTTCTCCTACCATATGCAGCAGGTTCCTGTTTTGAAACAACTCCTTCTTTGAACCATTCAATGCATCTAGACATAAGAATTTTACCTTAAACTCTTCGTGGGCACCTTCCTTAGACGTCTGGAACTCCTCCTCCCAAGTTTGGATTGGAATTGATTACAGGTTTTCGAGATTTTCGAATTCTGAGCAGCAAAGTTACAGGCGCGGTCGCGCCAAATTGTAGCGCGGTCGCGCCATTTAACCTGATATTCGTTTAAGTAAACTCTCCACATGGCGCGGTCACGCCGATCTGTGCTGAGATTTGGCGCGGTCGCGCCGGTCCTTAGACAATTTCTTGGTCTTTTGCCGACTTCTCGTTTTAGGACCTAGAACTCCATGTACGGAAACAGAGTGGTGCGGCTGTGCCACTGCGAGCGCCATCTCGCATTCCGGGGTTGTCTTCTATCAGGTTCTGGTAGCCGTTGGGAATTTCCAGGAATTGTTTGAATTTTTGTCCAATAAATCGGCGTGGTCGCGACAGAAACGGCGCGGTCGCGCCAGGAACGGCGCAGTCGCGCCGTTCTTCATTTTGGCCTCTTTTGCTCTTTTTTCCTCCGTTTTAGCTCCAAATCCCATTTTTCTTCTTCCACTGGGTACCTGAGACATAAAACATAAAACTGGGTCATATTTGTTGATTTTATGCTCGGAATTAACTCAGAATTAAGATTTTCAATCAAATATAATGCCCAAAGATAATGTCTTTTAGACACTTATCACAACCCCAAACTTAGATCTTTGCTCGTCCTCGAGCAAATTCTGAAAGAAACAACCAGATAAGCATGCAGCGATTGAGAAAAGATCAGTGGCACTCCCTTTTATAGATTTCAGCATGGATGATTCACTTTCCTTCCTAGTGATGATTCTCCTTGCTTAAGTCAAAACAGAATTCAAATTTTTCTTTAATTTTTTTCAAAGATCATTATCCTCATACAAGTGAGAAGTCTCAGTAAATACCATATGCCAACCCTCAGTCTACTCTCCACTAACCTGAAGAAATCCATAATCCTGATCAATAGGTCTTTTCTCGGTTGTAATGGGGTATGGGTAATGGGTATGATGAAAGTTGTAAGCATTAGGTTCATCTTCCTCCTCATATCCATGTTCCATTATTACTGAGCATGATTTTTTTCGATTTTTTTTCTCCACTTTTTCCACCCCAAACTTTTTTCTTGTATTGATCCCTTTTTCTTTTCTTTCCTCTTCCACATATATTCTCTTCCTTGGGTTTTTCAGAGTCTAGCTTACCTCGTCGGTTGACTCGAGTCCCTAAGCTTCTTTGAGGCTCGACACCCGTGCACCTGCGAGGTGGCCTTTCTCCTTACTAACCCACAACCTTTTGGCTTTGTCTGGAGTCCAGCTTACCTTGCCGGTTGACTCAGAGTCCCTAAGCTTGCTGAGGCCCGAGACCCGGTGCACACACAAGGTGGCCTTTCTCCTGACTTAGCCTTCATCTTGTTTCTCTTTTTTCAAGACAACTCAATACCTCCTTATATCTTCAGATTTTTTGTCCATGTTTATTTTAATAGAACACTTCAATAAGTTGGAGAGATATAGGTCTGTAAGAAACAAGTTGGTTTTTCACAAAGGCTGGTTCATGTACTGTGGGTTTTTGAAATAAAACAGGGATCTTGTTGGCTCAAGGTGTTTGACAAAAAGTGATGCATCTTGTGCATTAAAGTGGGTGGCTTAAAGCAGGCTCAAACGATTGAAAACAAATGCCTAAATCACTTCAGGGTATTTGGAAATCTTTCTTTGTTTCGCCTCAAGCTTCCCTCAGGTTGGTTCTAGTGGTTTACATCCACTTGCTCACTTATACATTTTCAAAAACAGTTTTTAAAGAAAATTTTCCTCCTGTTAAGACAAAGCAAATTGAAATAAGATATTTTTCCAGATAGTGAATCATGCTTTTCTCTTTTCTCAGGGTTTCCATTGATGTTTCCCAACTCATGGTCTGTTTCTGGTGAAAGAATTTTTGAAATCAGAGATTTTTGAAAGATAGAATATCCCACCCCAAACTTAAAAACATGCTTTGTCCCCAAAGCATAAAACAAATGAATAAGAGGTAGGATGGATACTTCCCTGATGAGTCTGGGTGTGCCTGGAGTGGAAAGGGGCTTGTCCTTGAATGCTCTGTAGTGGAATTTTCCTGCTTCTGGGTTGGCAATCACTCAATGAGTCAGTGGCGCGGTCGCGCCAATATTTGGCGTGGTGGCGCCGAGTTGAAACTTCATATTTCAGCATCCTGGATGTGTATTTGCAAATTTCCACTTTGAACAAGACTTGAACAGTTAGATAAAGATGCTGAATCAGTAAACACACATATTTATTGGGGAAATCATGCTTTGGGAAACATAATGAGAGTGCAACATATTATGTCATCAATATGAATGGAGATTCAGTACATATTAATGGACATTGCATACAAACATCACTCTAAAGCATCTTAGGTACAGGCACTAAAGCATATTTTCCCAAAAGAGAGCCGGATTCGGACAGTAAGCTCAGAATTGTATTCCAGATTGACTCAAAAAAATAAAAGCTAACAAATCAAATTTACTAAACAAAGAAAACCAACTAGACTTTAAAATCCAAGTTTTCCACCCCAAACTTAAAATTTTGCATTCTAATCAATAAAATGAGATAAAGGGTAAGAAACTTCCCTGAGAATGTTGGTTGCCTGAAATTCATATTTTTTGAGGCACCATGAGGAATCTGCAATTGAGCAGCCTTTATGCTTGACCAAAAGTGGTTAGAACCATTCATAGCACAAAATCATTGCAAAAGAATTCAAAAATTTATGAAATTTTACCGTGGCCTATAACTCATAAATATAAACATGTAAGAATTAGAATGGAATGATTCTGAGTTATAGAGCCTCGGAAATTAATCAAACAAGTGGCGCGGTCGCGCCAAAATATGGCACGGAAGCGCCATTATTTTCCTTCATAAATTGAAATTCTGAATGCAAAATTTACAAATTCCACTTGGAACATGTTGTTAAGGTTCATAGGTGCACAATAAAATAGGTTTGAAGCATTTTCATCAAGGGAAGTGAAAAATACACACATATGAAAACTTGGCAGTAAATCTGAAATTCTGGGCAGAAAGTGAGTTGGAGGTATTTTGCAAGCATTGTATCTCCCTAACCAATTTTCATCTAGAAATAAAAAAAGGGTTTCATGGAAAGTACTAAGTATGAACTTTAATCACCTTAAAACAGTTTTCCAAGAATCATTACAGAAAATTTTAGAAATCAGCTCAAAAACAGAAAGATGGTAATGTTTCCAACCCAGAAATTTTGCCAGAAAACAGTTTTTTAACCACCCAAGTGGCAGCAGTCATAACTTCCTTTCTACTCAATGAAAATTCCTCAAAGCCGGTCCTATTTTATCTACTAAGTGCCCTCTTGAACTACTTACCTTTACTTTGTGGGTTCCACTTCCAGATTTTTCAGAATTCGGCTCCAAAATTTGCTGCTCGAATAGAGTTGCTGCTGCACTGCTTCTTTGCACAGAGATTACCTGAGTGTTCTGATGGCTTTTCTTTTGAAGGAAGCTGCTGTGAATGGTTGGGAATGAGAGTCCCAACTTCCTTCTTCTGATATCTTCATTTAGACTTTGAAAAACACATCTAAAAGTACATCAAGTAGAGCTGTAAAAATGGCTTCATGCAACTCCAAATATCAGATTTTCATGGACAAGTGCTCAAGACAAAAACTTTTTTTTTTTTTTTAATTTTTTTTTTTTTTTTTATTTTTTTATTTTTTATTTTTTTTTGTGTTTACGTTAACCAAACAAAATAAAAAAAAAGACTAACTTAACATGTTTAAAACAAAACTAGACCTAAGATCTAAAATTCACATAAGGTGATTATTCAAACCAAAGTACAATTGAATTGAAAAACTAAACTAACTTACCTGCCACGGGTTGCCTCCCATGAAGCGCTAAGTTTATGGTCCTCAGCCAGACCAGTACCTTCATTCCACCAGGATCAAAAGGAAAGTGCGATTCAAATCTATTCATCATGACTTTTCTTCCCTTGCAATGCTTTATGCTAAAGCAACCAAATTTAGATGTTGAGTTAAAAATCCTTTCTCTTGACATTGTGGCTTCTAAGAAGTAGATCTGTACATATATCAGCCACTCATTCATCCTCTTGTCCAGCCCCAATAAAATTTGTAGTTGTATTTTTGGGCTAGGTGTATAAGGTGGGATGATGAAAAAATCTAGATCTAAGGAGAGCCCTATCTCTTCTTTTTTATCTACCCAATTCTCTAATGGCTTTTCAGGGGAAGGTTTTATGATAGGACCTATGGTTTCTTCTTCCTCCCCTTCATTTAAATCTTCAGCTATGGTTTCTTTTTTAGCCTCTAATGATTTTTCTTCTTGCTAGGTTTTCTCTTCTACCTCTTCTACATTCACAGCTATTTCAGCCATTGTGGTTTCTTCTTTGACCTCATCCATTTTCTCCATGCTTTCTTCTTCAGCCACTAATTCTTGTAAATCTTGCTCTTCTGCATTTTCTTCAAGATAATCCATCCACCTTACTAGGTCCTCCCATTCTTGATAGGTATAAACTGTGACCGGTTGCTTTATTAACTGGACTTCAGTTTCCTGTCTCCATTGACTGGAGTTTTGCATATATTGCTCGGAGCAGTTTGCTATCATCCTCCCAGTCATCCCTTGCGATCATTGACTCCTCCTCCTTCTGGTTGTATGAATTGCCATATGGGTCTAACCTGCAGGAATTAGACTCATAAATAGGAAAATAAGGTCTTGAGTTTAAATGGCATACATTAGTAGCATGGTTACCTCCACACACATCACAAGAATAATTCACAGAATTTCTTTGTAGTTGCTCGATATCAGCTTGTCTTTGAAGTAAATCAAATTGACTTTGCATGCTAAGCATATCATCATGATGGGTGGGAGAATTATAAGAGTGGTCAAAATAATTACATGGCTGTTCAAAAAAATCACATGGCATATGAAAACTTTTGGAGTACTGAAAGAAATTCCATGCTTGATTTGGGAAAAAAAAATCAGTATACTCCTCAGGGCATCTCCTTCCATATGTGGACTTATGCAAACCAAAATCCATGCACACAACACATCAGTCCACCAAAAATAAAAAAATAAAATAAAAAAAAACAGAAAACAGAAAACAGAATACACTCAAAGCTCTAGTTTTAAACACTAGCAATTACTATTAAAACATTGGTCCCCGGCAACGGCGCCAAAAACTTGATGCGATCCCAGCTAATCACTAGCACGAGGACTAATCAATGTAATATAGACTTATGTAAGTCCGAATATCGTCCTACAAGGACCAAGCTATAGATAATTGTTTTTCTAGTTTAAAAACCAAAGTTTGAGAAATCAATTGGGAAGGAGTGATAAAAATAGAAAATAAACTAATCTACCTAATTCTATAAAGATCATGAGAGGGCTTTTGATAAAATCAGTATGGAAAAAGGCATTGGGAATCCAATTCCCTCCCTAGGCAATTCTGATATTGAATAGAAGTTGAGCTTTGGAAATCAATTTCTGACGAGCTTATTAAACCATGGCTACAATCCGCATCGGCATCACCTATTTCTATCTCCTAGAGTAAACCTAGCTAGCATGATTAACTCTACTTGATAGCATAAACATGAAGCTCATTGTGTCATAGGCAGATCAACTAATCCAACAGGGTATTACTTTAAGGTCGAGGATTAACCCAAGGATTAGTGATCTACCTAGTGCATAAACTCAAAAAGACTGTAAACTCCTATCAGCATGTCTCACCTTAAGCCCAGCGTCACCTTATAACCAGTACATAGCTAGACACCAAGTATGAATCAAGAAATTACAGCAATGAAAACTCATTCATGCACCAAACTGAAAACCAATTAAATTATAAGTATCAATCTTATTACATGCCTAGGGAGTCATGAACTCCCAATATAAAAGACTACTCCATACTGAAAATTAAAGAACAAAACAAGGTCTTGAATACAACCATGAAGAAGAAAAGAAAAGATAAACTAAATACAAACTTCCCTTGAGAAGGATCTACTTGTTGAACATGGCTTCTAATGGCTGCTTCTCCTCCTTGCCTCAAAAAGCTTCCATGAGACGTCTCCTATGCCTCTCAAGACTCTCTCTAAACTAATATATGTAATAGAACTTGAACTGAAAACTAAAATACAAAAGTGGATGGAAAAACTGGATCTAAAACTGAATCTGGATGGAAAACTCGATGTCTTGCTCTTTGCCTCGGACCTCCTTATATACTTGTTCTGCTGCCCATGTCATGTAAATTGCTCTCTGTCCAGGGTTATAAAGTACCCTTTTCCGACCTCAGAATTGGCTCAAATTACATCAGGACCTTCCTTTTGAAGTCCTTTCCATGCTCACGAAGTTTGAATCCAATCTGAGTTGGGAAATTCCAGATATGAGGGAAGGAAGTTGCCTTGATTTCTGCTGCCAACTTCTACCCGGGTCCACCACTTTGAAGATGTGTAACTCGAGAATCCTGGCTTGGATTGACCTGAAATTTCGTGGGAAGATTCTCTGTAGTACCAGGAAGCTTCGTTCCAAGTTTTGCTTAAATTGGAATAGTGAAGCTTCTTCTCTGATCTCCACAAAATCCGAATTTTTCTCCTACCATATGCAGCAGATTCCTATTTTGAAACAACTCCTTCTTTGAACCATTCAATACATCTAGACATAAGAATTTTACCTTAAACTCTTCGTGGGAACCTTCCTTAGACGTCTGGGACTCCTCCTCCCAAGTTTGGATTGGATTTGCTTGCATGTTTCCGAGATTTTCGAATTCTGAGCAGCAAAGTTACTGGCGCGGTCGCGCCAAATTGTAGCGCGGTCGCGCCATTAAACCTGATTCTCGTTTAAGTAAAATCTCCACATGGCGCGGTCGCGCCGATCTGTGCTGAGATTTGGCGCGGTAGCGCCGGTCCCGTTGACAATTTCTTGGTCTTTTGCCGACTTCTCGTTTTAGCACCTAGAACTCCATGTAAGGAAACAGAGTGGCGTGGCTGTGCCACTGAGAGCATCATCTCGCATTCTGGGGTTGTCTTCTATCAGCTTCTGGTAGCCGTTGGGAATTTTCAGGAATTTTTTATATTTTTGTCCAATAAATCGGCGCGGTCGCGCCAGAAACGGCGCGGTCGCGCCGTTCTTCATTTTGGCCTCTTTTGGTCTTTTTTCCTCCGTTTTAGCTCCAAATCCCATTTTTCTTCTTCCACTGGGTACCTGAGACATAAAACATAAAACTGAGTCATATTTGTTGATTTTCTGCTCGGAATTAACTCAGAATTAAGATTTTGAATCAAATATAATGCCCAATGATAATGTGTTTTAGACACTTATCAACAACCAATGTTGTTGCCAAACCCGTTTGGAGACAACCGAAGTTGTCGCCAAACCCATTTTGCGACAACCGAAGTTGTTACCAAACCCATTTTGCGACAACCAAAGTTGTTTCCGAACCTGTTTTGCAACAACCGAAGTTGTTGCCGAACCCGTTTTGCGACAACCGAAGTTGTTACCAAACCTATTTTACGACAACTGAAGTTGTTGCCAAACCCGTTTGGCGACAACCGAAGTTGTTACCAAACCTATTTGGTGACAACTGAAGTTCTTACAAAATCCATTTGGTGACAACTGATGTTGTTACGAAGCCTGTTTTAGTACAACCAAAGTTGTTACCAAACCCATTTTGTGACAACCGAAGTTGTTGTCAAACACATTCTTCGACAACCGAAATTGTTGCCAAACACATTTTGCGACAACCGAAGTTGGTGCCAAACCCGTTTTGCGACGACCGAAGTTGTTGTGAAACCCGTTTTGCGACAACCGAAGTTGTTGCGAAACCCATTTTGAGACAAACGAATTCGTTGCCAAACCCATTTTGCGACAACCGAAGTTGTTGCCAAACCTGTTTTGCGACCACCGAAGTTGTTTCCAAACCCGTTCTGCGACAACCGAAGTTGTTACCAAACCCATTTTGCGACAAACGATGTTGTTACCGAACCCGTTTTGCGACAACCGAAGTTGTTGCCAAACCTGTTTTACGACTACCAAAGTTGTAGCCAAACCCGTTTTGCGACAACCGAAGTTCTTGCCAAACCAATTTTGTGACAACCGAAGTTGTTGCCAAACCCATTTTCCGACAATCGAATTTGTTGCCAAACCCAATTTGCGACAACCGAAGTTGTACCGAAACCCATTTTGTGAAAGCTGATGTCGCTCAAAATCCGTTTTGTGACAACCAAAGTTGTTGCCAAACCCATTTTACAACAACCTAAGTTATTGCCTGTACGCACCAAAATGTGCATGGCCCACGTTCGACAGATCCAAGAGTCCATCGACCCAGTAAACAATGTTCATGGACAGGTCGCGACAATTCTCGAAGTAAATCAACGCAGCCGACCGCCAGGATCCCGTTTCGTCGCGTCGTCAACACAGTGAGTCATCTCGCCGCATCATAGACTCAGTGAGTCATCGTCTAGTCAACAACGACTCGATGAGTCATCGCCACATCAGCATGAGTCAGCATACAGTCAGCCATTTCAAACAGGAAGATGAAAACCAATAAAAGAAGCCACGATCCTCAATCAGGGGATCTCAACGGGAGCTCCTGGTCTCCTTCCTCCCCTCTTCCCTCAACTTCACGAGCAGAAAGGGGATCGTGATCCCCTTTCCCAGCAAAAATCCCTCAACAACAACAAAGACTGGCTACAAAAGGCCAGACGTTCCCTGTTCCAGGGGTTGGTTGGAAAAACTTTCATCCCTACGGTTGGAGAAATTAACCTCAAAAGACCTCTCGGCAAGTGAAGAACTTTTTCTCTCTCTCAAACCGAAGGACACAAATTCCTTCCCGGAGGAGAAGCTCTCACGCACAGAGGTTGGAAAAAATGGAGTTCGGCAGCCTTCTTGCCAAGAAGAAAATACACTCGCGGAAGCTCTCGAACCAGAGAAGTTCAGCCACTGCAGTTCGTCGTTCAACAGTTCAACCGGAGCAGCTCTACACGATCGCCGGCAACGTCACAAGTCGAAACACACGGAACACAAATACTTTCGTCCGACCGACCAAAGCCACACCAGATCGTGCACACTCGTTCCCAGAGCTCAACTTCGACGTTCTCGCCAAAAGCCGAAACTTCGACAATTCACACGGGGATCGAATCAGAGGGTTATTAGGAGAGTGAACTCGCATTCCTTGATACAAAACACACCCTGTAACACAAAATTATTCTAAAGTAATTGAAAACTTCTCTCGGTCGCGCCTCTTCGCGGACCGGCGGATTTTCGGTGAAACAGATTTGGCACGCCCGGTGGGACATTTCCTACCTCTCATCTCCTTCTCCGTCCAAAAAAAAAATCCCCTACCTCAGCCATGGCCAGCAATGCCAACAACGGCAACAACAACAACAACGGAGGCAAACAGACTGCCTCCTCAAGTTCTGCTCAACCGCGCCCCGCCGCGACTGCAAGCTCAACCACCGGAGCTCTCAGACCAGCAGCCGCATCTCCGGCCAACCTCCGCGCTCCGACATCTCCTCCACATGCCACACGCCCATTTACAAGGGCTCTGCCCAGAAGTTTGTCCACTGGACAAGCCCCTTTCATACGCGACACCCGCCGTCCAACGGCCGTGTTCGTTCCTCCGGCTACCGCGGCCTCAACTAAACCTGCCGCATCCTCCACCAAACTGATGTCGGCGATGGCCAAGCCAACATATCTGGTTGACGTCGCTTCACCTCCTCGCAGCCCAACCGCCAGCCCGACGCAGTCGCCGTCGTCACGGAGAAGCTCTATTGTTCCCACCTTGGTACAGCAATACGAGCAAAGCGGGGGCATCTCCTCTCTCCCTGCGACTAGAACGCACTCTGTGCCGGCTTCCTCCGTACAGAGAACATCAGCGACAGACAACTCGCCGGTTATGTTGGTCTCACACGACCTTCTGGCCGCACTCAATGCAGCAGCTGGTCCACCACCAATCCGTTTACCTCGCCGACAAACAGCGGCGACCTCCCCTACCGCAACATCACCTATCTCGTCCTTCCGATTCTCACCGACGGCAGTCACTGCAAGCCAGTCGTCGCCCAGAGCCACCTTCCGCAATCAACTTGCGACTGGTCCTTCTGACCGGTCCTCCACAACAACCACCTCTCCAATGAAGTCACCAACGAAGGCTTCATATCTTCAAGCCGCGTCGAGAATAACTACTTCGACGCAAAATGTCAAGATGGCCGCGATGACAACTTCGGCCAAAACTATTGAAGAACAGCTTGCCGAGATGCAGGCTGCAATAAAGGAGCAAAGCGAACAGCTGCGCATAAAAGATGCGCTGCTTGCAGCCCGTGATGCTCAACTAGGAGCTCGCAATGATCAAATTGCGAAGTTGTTTGAACGGCTCGAAATGGGCACAACCACCAATAACACCGGTGGCGCCTCTCAAGAAGTCGACCGAAATCGGCCGACTACCAGTGCCTCAGCCGAGCTGCCGTGAGAAGACTCTTCCTCCGACGACGAGCTGCCGCCCGTCGCTCCAGTGGCCATCCGCAGAGGTCGACCCGAAGTCGATCCGTCTGCTCTCACACTTGACGCCATCACAGAGCTCGTCAACCGTGCAGTACGAAACAGCGCTGGCAACCACAAATCAGTCGCCTACAAGAGACCGTACACACAGAGGATCCAGAACATTCCAATGCCAATCGGCTATCACCCTCCCAAGTTCCAACAATTTAATGGCGACGGCCACCCAAAGCAGCATGTCGCACATTTCATCGAAACTTGCAACAACGCCGGCACAGACGGCGACCTATTGGTCAAGCAGTTCGGCCGATCGCTGAAGGGAAATGCCTTCGATTGGTACATCGAGCTGCCCCAAGAATCTATTGACAGTTGGGAGCAACTGGAGAGCAAATTCCTTAGTCGATTCTACAGTACTCGGCGTACTGTAACACTAGTCGAGATCGCCAATCTCAAACAGAAGAAGGGCGAAAAAGTGGTCGACTACATCAACCGATGGAGAAACCTGAGCCTCAATTGCAAAGAAAGCTCGAATCTGTCGCTCGAAGCCGAAATAGAAATGTGCTCACGGGGAATGCGATGGAACCTCCTCTGCTACATATAGAGCCGAAGGCCGAAAGATTTCCAAGAGCTCGCAACAGAAGCTCACAATATGGAAAACTTGATAGAAGAACGAGGAGAAGAATGATCCTCTTCCGCCGACCCTCGCAAAAAGGGGAAGGCACCTGCTGCGACTGCATCCAAAGCAACGAAAGAGAAATCAAAATCCTCTTTCGCGACAAATACTGTCGAACCAATCAAGGTCGGCAGTAAGGTCAAGCAGACTTACCTCCCATGACAATTGACGAGAGGCTTCAAGAAGCTGACACTGGAAGAACGACAGGCAAAGACATATCCCTTTGCCAACGCAGACGTTCCTATCATGCTCGATCAGCTGTTAGACAACCAACTATTGAGGTTGCCAGAAATCAAAAGACCTGGCGACCAATCCAAAAACAAAGATCCCAATTTTTGCAAATACCATCGACTGGTTGGGCACTCGACGGAAAAATGTTTCGTCCTGAAGGATCGAATCATGGAGCTGGCGGCGCAAGGCCGTATTGAAATTGAAGGAGCTGAAAACACAACCTCCTCATATGCCATCTCCATCCGACCCGAGCCGAATCAGCTAACTCGGCCAAACAAGAAGCAGGCCACGAAGAAGGAGTACCGACCAAAGCCCGGTTTCTCCAGCCGACCTCATAACAACAGACGACCACCGGCTAAGGTCGCACCAAAACTGGCACTCCGTGAACAAGCTGCAGCCGACGCAGAGGGGTGGATCTTGGTCACCCGGAGAAAGAAGCCTATTCGAGAAATCGAACCGGCACCGGTGACCATCAAAACAAAAGCAAAGCGGCCAAACAAAAGAGCCGCGAAACGTCAAAGAAACGCTCCTAGGACTGACGTCCAGGGGGCAAACAAAAAGAAAAGAAGACCCGTCACATTGGCGGAGTTCTTCCCGAAGGAGTTCCTCTCGCCGCCTGCAATGGTGGCGACCTGCTCAACAGCTCCTCCCGAGCAAACAGCAACAAAAGAGAAGGGCAAAAGACCAGTCGTCGAATGCGACGACCTAGAGACGTCGCTCAAACAAATCTCACATCTTAACAAAATAGAAGATGACCTCGATTTGGACATCAGGTCCAGACAAGCCCTAATCCGAGTCCTCGACAAACCAGAGGAACTCAAAGCCGAGATCGAGACATTGCTGATGAGAAAGAACGACCTGCCGAAAGTCGGGTTAACCCCTCCTTTTCGAAAAGAAGAGGAAGATGCTTATGCCAAAGCGCATCTCGCGAAGTCGGAAGAAGTTCTGACTGTCACATGCCCACCGTGCTTTACGTTAAGAGAGGAAGACGCACAACTAGGGATGACGAATCACAACAGACCGTTGTTCGTCTCCGGCTACATCAGAGACCATAAAATCAACCGTATCCTCATCGACTGTGGATTCGCAGTCAACATTCTGCCTATTCGCACGATGAAGAACATTGGTCTCTCTGCCGGCGACCTCTCTCCAAGTTCTCTCCTCATTCAAGGTTTCAACCAGGAGGGCCAGAGAACACTCGGCATGACGAACCTAAAGCTGCACATTGGGGACATGGTAGCCGACACGCCTCTTCAAGTCATCGACTCGAGGACCTCATACAACCTGCTCCTGGGTCGACCGTGGCTCCATTCAAACGGAGTCGGGCCATCTACACTGAACCAATGCTTCAAGTATTGGGAAAAAGGCGAGCAGAAAACGGTGTATGCCGACGAAAGCCCATTCACAGAAGCAGAGGCGTCGTTCGCAGATGCTAAATTCTACCTGACGACTAGGCCAACAGTTAAATTGTCGCCTTGGTCGAACCAGGCAGCGAACGATAAAGGTACCCCGACGCAGGTTGCATCGTCCAAACAACCGGTGCAAGATGCAACACTCAAACAGTCGTCGCAGCCAGCCAAACCACAGACTTCGACGCAAGTTGCATCTCTCAAACAGACCACGACGCAAGTCGTATCTCCACAGCAACCAGCACACAGGCATAAATCGGCCACAGTCGCGCCTACACCAAATCGGCGCAACATGCCCATCTTGCGATACATTCCACAGTCGCAAAGGAAGAAAGGAGAGGCTCCCCTAGTCGCCTACAACAAAATCCAGCCAACCCCATTGCCAGAAAAAGTCACGCTTCCTCTACCAAAATTAGAGGAAAGAAGTATCGTGAAGCAGTTGCCGAACCAACAACAGTTGCCGTCCACACGCTCAAATGAAGGCTTCGACCCAAATGCCTACCGGTTGATGGCCAGAGCAAGGGGCAATCTTACAAAAGACTAGATTCACGCCAAGCCTCCTGTGACTTTACCCGTCTTCACTCCAGAGCAAGAGAAGCTAAAGAACGAAGGGCACCGCATCAGTCAAGGTCGCCTGAGCCTTGGCTATGAAAGGCCAAAACCAATCAAGATCTATACAGCCCAAACGAAGCCCGTAAACATAACCAGAAAATCATCGGCAGACGTGCACCAAGTCTCAGTTGGCCAAATCCCAACAGAGGAACAGGATACTTCAAAGCCGGTGATTATTTACACAAAAGCTGCCATCAATCGACGTCAACCAAAGAAAGACGGCGGGCCAATCATCATCTATACTTTGAAAGCAGCCCTCGCACGAGCTCGCGCATACGACTCGGTAACGGTGAATCACATCTCCGTCACCGACGACGAACAAGATGATGAGGAATTTGTTTTGAAGGAGGCTCCGGCTGAATTCGAAGAAGGAGGCCAGTCAACCGTCGATGAATTAAAGAAAGTCGACTTGGGCACAGCAGAGGACCCCAGGCCGACATTCTTCATTGCTACACTGACGGCCGATGAAGAGGTCGAATACATGGCGCTGCTCCGCGAATATCACGACATCTTTGGCTGGAACTACATAGAGATGCCTGGCCTCGACCCGCGAGTGGCAGTCCATAAGTTGGCGGTTCATCCCTCTGTTCGACCAGTGAAGCAATCGCAACGACGATTCCGGCCAGAACTAGTGCCAGAAATCGAAAAGGAGGTCGACAAATTGATCGCAGCAAATTTCATCAGGGAGGTGAAGTACCCGCCCTGGATTGCAAACATCGTCCCAATCAAGAAGAAGACTGACCAAATTCGGGTTTGCGTCGACTTTCGCGACCTGAACAAAGCATGCCCGAAGGATGACTTTCCTCTGCCAATTACTGAGCTCATGGTCGATGCGACAACAGGTCACGAGGCTCTATCTTTCATGGACGGGTCCTCTGGCTACAACCAAATTAGGATGAACCCAAAAGATGAAGAACTCACTGCTTTCCGCACCCCCAAAGGCATCTTCTGCTACAAAGTTATGCCGTACGGACTCAAAAATGCCGGCGCGACATATCAAAGAGCGATGCAAAACATCTTCGACGACTTCCTCCATAAGCGAGTCGAATGCTACGTCGACGACTTGGTGGTGAAAACAAAGCAGAGAGCCGACCATCTTCTCGACCTCCGGACAGTGTTTGAGAGGCTGCGACGGTTTCAGCTCAAGATGAATCCGTTGAAGTGTGCTTCCGGCGTCACCTCGGGCAAATTTTTGGGATTCCTCGTCCACCACAGAGGAATTGAAATAGACCAGTCGAAAATCGATGCCATTCAAAAGATGTCGGAGCCCAGAAACGTCTCTGAGCTTAAAAGCTTCCAAGGTCACCTGGCGTACATCCGCCGCTTCATTTCGAACCTTGCCGGGAGGTGCCAGCCTTTCAACCAGCTGCTAAAGAAAGGTACACCGTTCGAGTGGGACGATACATGCCGGAACGCCTTTAACAACATAAAGGCGTATGTCACAACCAATTCTCTCTGGTCGACTGGCAAAGTGGGCGCTGCTTCCTTCCGAATTTGAGATCAACTTCGTTCCGCAACGAGCTATCAAAGGTCAAGCTCTTGCTAATTTCTTGGCCGACCACCCGGTGCCGGCCGAATGGGAGTTAACTGAGGAATTCCCATACGAAGAAATATTCTTGGAAGTACTTCCCCCTTGGGAGATGTATTTTGGTGGCGCCGCACGGAGAATCGGAGCTGGTACCGGAGTCCTTTTCGTCTCTCCAAAGAAGGATCTACTGCCGTATTCGTTCGTGCTATCCCAGATTTGTTCGAACAATGAAGCAAAGTACCAAGCCATCATCCTGGGACTCGGTATAGCGGTCGAGATGCAACTACCGCAATTAAATATCTACGACGACTCGACTTTGGTCATCAAGCAATTGTCAGGAGAGTTCGAAGTCAAGAAACTCGAGCTCGAACCTCTTTGGAGATACGCCGGTGAACTTCTGGCCCAAATCCCGAAAGTTTCACTCCACTATGTCCCTCGCTCCGAGAATGGGCCAGCCGACGCATTAGCAGGCATTGCCGCCAGCTTAGCACGCTTCGACGAACGGCCAAACCAAGTTCCCATTTGTGAACGATGGGTCATCCCTCCACCACTCGAGGAAGAAAAAGAAGGAGAGCAAACAGAGGAGACAGAAGAATCTCTCCCTATCTCGGCTAGCCAAAATCAGACCGAGGACTGGCGCAAGCCTATCATCAACTTCCTTCGTCACAGCACACGCCCAGTCGACCTGCCAGAGCGAGTCCAAATCCGGCGGACAGCTCCTCGGTACATCTTCATCAACGATGTACTATACCGAAGGTCGTACGAAGGTCTGCTCCTACACTGTCTTTCAAAAGAAGAAGGGTTGCAAGTGTTGAAAGAAACACATGGTGGGATCTGCGGTGCACATCAAGCTGGCCCGAAGCTCCACCTACAAGTCAAACGACTTCGGCTACTATTGGCCAACTATGCCGGGGGCCATCGAAATGGCTCGAACCTGCAAACCGTGCCAACTCCATGCCGATTACATACATCAACCACCGGTGCCGCTTCACCCAACGGTCGCTTCCCTGGCCATTCGAAGCCTGGGGTATGGATATCATCGCCCTATCACTCCCAAATCCGACACCGACCCGGCAATACATCTTGGCCGCCACCGACTATTTCTCCAAATGGGCCGAAGCTGCAGCCTACCGAGAGGTCAAAGCCACCACCGTCGCCGACTTTATCCGAACTCAAATCATATACAGATATGGAGTTCCACTGTATATCGTGACGGACAACGGCACACCCTTCAGGAATAAAGTCATGGACCGCTTCTACGAAAAATTTTGCCTACAACAGCGGATGTCGTCGGCTTACAACCCGGCAGCTAATGGACTTGCAGAGGCTTTCAATAAAACACTTTGCAAAATTCTGAAGAAAACGGTCGGCACCCACAAAAGGAGCTGGGATGAAAAGCTTCCCGAAGCCTTATGGCCATACAGAACGACGGCCAGAACGCTTACCCAATCGACTCCATACTCGCTGGTTTATGGCTCTGAGGCGGTGCTCCCTCTCGAAGTACAACTCCCTTCCTTACGCATAGCAGTAAGAGAAGGACTGACGACGGAGGAATGTGCCCAATTGAGGCTCGCAGAACTTGAGTCTCTCGATGAACAACGACTCGAGGCACAACAACGTCTCGAATGCTATCAGTCCCGCATGACCAGAGCCTTCAACAAAAAGGTACGACTCAGGTCATTCCAGAAAGGTGATCTCGTGCTCGCAGTAAGACGGCCGATGCTTTTCACCAGCAAAATCGGGGGCAAATTCACCCCAAAGTGGGAGGGACCTTACGTGGTGCAGGAGGCCTATACCAATGGCGCCTATAAGCTCGTCACCGCAAACGGGTCGGAGCTGCCAATAACGAACGGTAAATTTCTCAAACGATTTTACCCATGAAAAGGGCAGCGGAAAAAAAAAATGTGAGAAAAGGAAAAGTAGTCGAATAAAGGAGAGTACTTCTCATAAAAAAAAATCAAATGGGAATATCCTCAGCCTCACAAAACATAAACGAGGCAAACAAGAAAATGGAAAGGAAAGAAAGAGTGATATGGCCTCAAAGTCGCGGAAGCTCGAAACTGGTAAGTTGGCCCTTCAAACGGATCACCTCAGCCTGGGCGTCAGCTAGCTCATGTCCCTCCTGCTAGCTAAAGTTAGGCCGAGCTCTAACCTCGGCCAAACGTCGACGAATAGTGGCAGCCTCTTCATCTTTTGCATCAAGCTGTCTCCTATCGGTCGCAAGTTGTGCATCCAAAGAGTCAAGTCGAGCTGAAACCTGAGTAAGCTGCTCGCGAAGCCGCTTCTGCTCCTCTTCGGCAGCCTGCCTTGCCGCCCGATTCTGGTCGACACTAGCGGATAGTTGGTCACGACTGCTGGTCACACGTCGCTCAGCTTCAGTAAGTTCCGCCTCTGCAACTTGGCGTTCTTCTAGACTGAGCTTCCCTTCCAGCGAACAGCGCAAATGCTGAAGTCGAGCCGCCCCGGATGCGAACTCCTCAACCCAATGTCCCAATATAGAGGTGTAGATACCTACCTCAATCAGCTCCTCAAGGCAGACGAAGGCATCCTCCACCAATTCGGGTGAACTCGGATCGCTGGCTGGTAAGAGGTCCGTCTGGATGAAGTCCTCCCACAACCCCAAAGCCGCCCTCTGAAGCCTTAGAGTCGTCCTCGCTGATGGACGTCTCGAGGACCCCTATAGAAATAGAGGCTATGAGTTCGAGGGAGGAAAGACAAACAAATATATATACGAAAAGGAGAAAAGGAAATCATGACTCACCGACAAAGACTTCGAAGAGGTTGAATGATCGCTGCCAGGCGGATGAAGGGCTGATGACGGCTCTCCACCATTCGAAGACAAAGACACAATAGAAGGCTGGATCACAGCGACTGGAGTCGCTAGAATAGGACGAGAGGTACTGGGGGCATCATGCTGAATACCCCCGACGGCCACTTGGCTCAAGCCGGCAATAGTGACTCCATCCACAGTCGCCTCTGCTCCGGTCTGAGGGGATGCACCATCAGCAACCACTGTCGTATCGTCCTCCACTTCATCAAGTATAGGATCAGTAACAGATAGCGGACCCTTACGGAATCGCATTCTGGCGAGGTCTGCCAAAGAGATGTGATCTTCCTCGTCCAGCATGGAGTGGTGAGGTAGCTCCAACCCAGTAAGGTCCAACGGCTCGTCCAAAGCCGGAGTAAGCTGAATCTCCCGCGGGTCAACCAACTGAGCTTCTCCAGTAGGCCCCTGAGACGGACCTGGAAGAAGAAGAGGAGTCGAAACGGCCAAAGGTTCGGGCGGTTCCAACAGAAGAGCTGACGAGCTAGGGACATCAGACAAATCCTCGGATGGCTTAGCAACACTACTTCGGACGCGCTTAATGAAGGGCGGAGGAGCAAAAATCGGGGGCTAGAGAGGTGCCTTCCGCTTGGCAGAAGCCTTCTTCTTCTTCTCCTGCGAAGCTGGAATTGGAGACGCTAGCAAAGCAAGGACCACTGGCTTGGCTTCTTCCTCCGGCACAGACGGCTCCTTCAGCACTATACCCTTTGCCTTTGCCGCAGGTAACTTCTCCTTCACTACCTTCGGACGAGGCTGTTTAGCCTTGGCTTTCCCCTTCTTGGCCTTAGCAGAGGCAGGACGTGGTAGGAGAGACTCTGTGTCATCATCACTCAGCGCACGCAGCAACTCGGATTGAGATGCGGACACAACGGTTCGAGCAAGGTTCTTCCACTCATGCTAAAAAAAAAAAAAAAAAAGAAGAGGTTAGAAAGAGGAAGGATATATCGGAGATAAAGAAAAGAAGCCGAAAGGAAAAGAGACAGAAGTTCACATACCTCGAAAAGAGGGACTACGTGCTCGAGCCACGATTCCTTGAAGCTCAAAGTGACACCAGGGTCTGCGTCAGCACCCAGAAAAACTGGCACCTCAACGTGACCAAAAGGCCTTGCGACACTGGTCCTCCACATCTCCAAAAGGTCCGAAATAGACTCTGCCCTGCACTGATCAGAAATAAGCACGCCAGGCAAATCCTGGCAAAAGCCAAACTGCCTAGCAAATCTGTGAGGGCTGTACGGCTCAACAGCCAGAGTGTCGCGCTGACGGTAAACCAAAGAAGTCGATCGAACACACAGAAAATAGTCCGATTCGATCGATGAAGCCACGCGACTCCTCGCGTCAAGAAGGATGCCAGAAGGAAGAGCCTTGGCTGGATACCAAGTCTTGATCGAACTCTTCCAAAACAATGCACGGGCCTCGACCGGTGTAAAATGCCGGCAGAGTTCTGGGTTCCGATACATCCACATGAGAGGACCAGAGCCTTCGCTGGGATCTGCGCCGTGAGCACCGAAACGCTGCGCCAACCAGGCACAAAGGAACGGCCAAGCTATGCGGCCCAGAGAGAAACTGTTGAGGCTCCGATAAAGATGTGCCAAAGCCGCCCCGGCCAAGCCCACTTTAGTCCCGCTCGCCGTAAAACAGGCCATCTTGAAGGTATCCGGTCGCATAGCAAAACCCACCATGGGGATCACACTGCGGCACAGCCAAAGCGCTAAGAATGCTGCCAAGTAGACCTCATCTGCAAGAGCCTCAGGTACGCCGAGTTCAACAAGGACCCGATCCTGAATAGTAGAACGATCTCTGCTACGGGACTCCGTCATCTTGCCGCGATCAGCCCAAGGGTCAGACGAAGGAACGACCCCCTCCTCAGTGCGAAACCAGAATGATGTCCAGTCCGAAAAGGACACGGCAGGACTCTTCTTGTCTCCCGGGTCGCGATGACAGTAAATCTGGTAGAAGGCCAACAGTAAATATGATACGCCCTCCGGCAGCGGTAAAGCTCGGACAGCAGTAAAGTCAGCCACCGTCGGCACCACCTCGTCGTAGATAGATCCAGAAACGGGCAGCCCACAAAGATGATGTAAGTCCCACAAAGAAATCGAGAATTCCCCACCTCGAGTGAAAATCGTATTCGTCGACGGACACCACAGCTCCAAGAAGGCATGAATCACATGGGTGGAGCACTGATAAGTAAAAAGCAGAGGCACGGATTGCGGTCAAAATGCCCAGTCTAGCCAAGATCTCCGGGAAAGTACGAACGATGGTGCAGGTCCATTCGAAGTAAAAGGGCACATGAACGGGAAAAGGAACTGGTGGTGCGGGGTGTGAATCGTCCCAAGTGCCGAACCGAGGGTCGTGAATCGATAGCTCGGGTGCTGTGTACGTGGCTAACTTATGCAGAGGGCTCAACAGAACGTTCCCCGCAGCCTGATGTGAAGGGAAGGCCGCTTGTCGCAGAAGATAACAAATCTGGTCGTCCTCAACCACTGAACGACTCCACAAGTCATGCACACTCATGACCGTGGGCGCAGACACGGACTGACCCCCGAATGCTGATTCGCCGTGAGGTAATAACATCGACTTCTCTTGTCCATTTGAATCTCTAACCCGCAGGCAGCGTCGCGCAACACCATCAGACAGCACAGAGACATCCGAGAAGGTCAGACCGAGGAGGGTAACTGAAGCTGAGACAATAGACATCTGCGGCAAAAAAAAACAGGTAACGCCAATCACTCTTCGAAAAAAAAAATTTATGTATCCCCCACAAAAAAAAAAAAAAAAAAAGCAGAATCGCAAAAATAAAACAAAAAGAAGGGGAACCTGCGACACACAAAAAAAAAAAATCGAAGTCGCAAGAAAAGATAAACAGAGGGACGACAAAAAGAACAAGTCGTCAGTCAAAAAGAAAACGGAGAAACAAAAAAAAGAGAGAAAAAGCAGCGGCAAAAAGAAGCAATCGCTAAACAAGAAAAAGGCCGCGACAAAAAGAAGTCGTCGCTTAAAAAAAAAAGCTACGACAAAAAGAAGCAGTCGTAATAAGAAAAAAGCTATGACAAAAAGGGAAAGGTCAACACAACTCGCACCCGACGACCCTTGCCGGTTGCGACCTCAACACAACTCGCACCCGGCGACCCTTGCCGACTGCGGCCCCAGCCCAACTCGCACTGGCGACGCTTGCCGGCTGCGACCTCAACACAACTCGCACCCGGCGACCCTTGCCGGCTGCAACCTTGCATTAGCAATCAACTCTGGCCTACTGCGACCAGACTGCTAATTGCACTCGGCATCCAAAACAGGTGTGCTAGCACGCATGCATATCTCTGGCGACCAAGCTGGATCAATCCACAGAAATTTCAGCACCTGGCGACAGAGCCCGGCGCGACCCGAATGAATTGCAGCACCTGACGACAGAGCCAGGCACCACACAAACTCACAACGTATGGCACAAAAACTATCGATTTTTCACAACAGACAATTTGACAAATACTTAGATCGCAAGACAGAGAGAAAAAAAAAAGGAAAAAAAAATTCAAAAAAAAAAAAGAGAGAACGACTCGAAAAAAAAAAGAGAGAAAATGAGAGACTGAGGGAGGAGTCGAAAATGAGAGGAGAGAAAAAGAGGAAGGAAAAAGAAGAGAGAAGAAAAAAAAAGAGAGTGGGAAACCCGGCTGACTCGAATTCAATCCGAGCTTGCCGGGAGAGAAAAAAAAAGTTCTTTTTTACAGTACCTTTGAATCGGATTCGTAGAAAACTCTGCCGCAAACCGGAGGGATCAGAGAAGACAGCAGACGACCACGTGCAACCTCCCAAAGTCGCAGATAAGAACAGTCAGTTCGAAGACTTTCTCCCAGAATACAGTGGCAGACAGAGCGCAGACTGACAGAAAAAATGCCAAACTACCGAGTCTCAAATCGTGGACAGACAAAAAAACAGTCGTCGCAGATAGTCAAGAAGAAAAGGAGGATTTTTTAGGAGAAGCAAAGGAAAGTCAATGAGCTCCTCAGATAGGGGATTAATTGACTAAAGTTATCAAAGAAGGGAATTAGGGCGGGGCCCATCAGTCGACCTTCGGCGACAGCAGCAGATCAGTCGACCTTCCGCGTCGACTCTCTGCCTTTCCCCTTCTGCCGCAGCAGCCTAGTCGACGGCTTTGAAATTCTTAATGGTCAAAGTAGCCACGGCCGTCCCCATCCCCTGTTCTGACCTCGTGCCCGACGACTATGTGCAAGAGGACCCATGCTCATGCTCCACCAAAAGAGTGCAAAAAAAAAAAAAAAAAAATTTACTCAACTCGCCAATTGCGAACGCAACGCGAAGGTGTCACTGAGAGCTACACTGATCTCCATTGCGACCGGTTCTACAGAATTCGACAAATCTGTGGGTCGTCTAGTCGCTCGAACCAGACGAAACAGGCTGGGGCCCACAGCGCTGCCTCCCTTTCTGCCGAAATCGGAACAACTTCGCTGCCGCAGGAGCTCGCCGTTGAGTCAGCCCCACACAAGGCGGGGCCCATGGCGCTGCCTCCCTTCCTCCGCGCAGGGGAGCAGTTCTGCCGAAATCGGAGCAACTCCGGTGCCGCAGGAGCTTGCCGCTGAGTCAGCGCCATACAAGCCTGGGCCCACGGCACTGCCTCCCTTATGCCGAAATCGGAGCAACTCTGCTGCCGCAGGAGCAATTCTGCCGAGGCCGGGACAATTCTGCCGAAGCCGTCCTCCCTTCCTCCCCTACGCGGGAGCAGTTCTGCCGAAGCCGGAGGTCGTCCAAGATGAGTCAGCACCACGCAGTCTCCCCTCCTCCAATGTAGAACCAATTCTTTCGAAGCAGAATTTCACTAGCCTTCCGAGGTTTTGAAACAACTTTCGGCAACACTCAAAGCATATCGTAGCCAGCAGCTCAACTCCAAGTCGTCGTTGTTACTGCGACATCTCTGCTCAGGTGTTCATCATTTCTCTCTATACCGTACATACCCACAAGAGCGAGAATAAAAAAAAAAAAAAAAAAAAAAAAAATCGAGAAAAGCTAACTGCTCTAAAACTGCAAGAGAGCCAAAAAAAAAGAAGAAAAGAAAAGAATGAAAAAAAATATATATACGTACAAGGTGTATAGAAAATATACGTTGTCCTTAAAAAGCAAGAGGACAGAAAAGAATACGTACACAAAAGATAAACGATCCTAAAAGAGTAAGAGGATCAACAAAAAAAAAGAAACAAAAAAAAAGGGGTGTGTGTGTTGTGCTCGTTCATCTTCACGTTCGAAACTTGTTCGTTCCTCCCGAACGAACAAGTCTCGAAGGGGGCAATCTGTATGCACCAAAATGTGCATGGCCCACGTTCGATAGATCCAGGAGTCCAACGAACCAGTAAACAAAGTTCATGGACAGGCCGCGACAATTCTCGAAGTAAATCAATGCAGCCCACCGCCAGGATCCCATTTCGTCGCGTCGTCAGCACAGTGAGTCATCTCGCCGCATCATAGACTCAGTGAGTCATCGTCTAGTCAACAACGACTTGATGAGTCATCGCCACGTCAGCATGAGTCAGCATACAGTCAGCCATTTCAAACAGGAAGATGAAAACCAATAAAAGAAGCCACGATCCTCATTCAGGGGATCTCAATGGGAGCTCCTGGTCTCCCTCCTCCCCTCTTCCCTCAACTTCACGAGCAAAAGGGGATCGTGATCCCCTTTCCCAGCAAAAATCCCTCAACAACAACTTAGACTGGCTACAAAAGGCCAGACGTTCCCTGTTCCAGGGGTTGGTTGGAAAAACTTTCATCCCTACGGTTGGAGAAATTAACCTCAAAAGTCCTCTCGGCAAGTGAAGAACTTTTTCTCTCTCTCAAACCGAAGGACACAAATTCCTTCCCGGAGGAGAAGCTCTCACGCACAGAGGTTGGAAAAAATGGAGTTCGACAGCCTTCTTGCCGAGAAGAAAATACACTCGCGGAAGCTCTCGAACCAGAGAAGTTCAGCCACTGCAGTTCGTCGTTCAACAGTTCAACCGAAACAGCTCTACACGATCGCCGGCAACGTCACAATTTGAAACACACGGAACACAAATACTTTCGTCCGACTGACCAAAGCCACACCAGATCGTGCACACTCGTTCCCAGAACTCAACTTCGACGTTCTCGCCAAAAGCCGAAACTTCGACAATTCACACGGAGATCGAATCAGAGGGTTATTAGGAGAGTGAACTCGCATTCCTTGATACAAAACACACCCTGCAACACAAAATTATTCTAAAGTAATTGAAAACATCTCTCGGTCGTGCCTCTTCACGGACCGACGGATTTTCGGTGAAACATTGCCAAACCCATTTTTTAACAATCGAAGTTGTTACCTAACCCATTTCGTAACAACCGAAGTTGTTGTCAAACCCATTTTGCGACAACAGAAGTTGTTGCCAAACCCGTTTTGCGACAACCAAAGACGTTACCAAACCCATTTTACGATAATGGAAGTTGTTGCCAAACTCATTTTGCAATGACCGAAGTTGTTGCCAAACCCATTTTTTGACAAACGAAGTAGTTGCCAAAACCCTTTTGCGACAACCGAAGTTCATGCTAAACCCGTTATGCAACAACCGAAGTTGTTGCCAAACCCATTTTGCGATAACTAAAGATGTTACCAAACCCATTTTGTCACAACCGAAGTTGTTTCCAAACAGAATTTCCAAAAACCGAAGTTGTTGCCAAACCCGTTTTGCGACATCCGAGTTGTTACGAAACCTGTTTTACGACAACCGAAGTTGTTGCCAAACCCGTTTTGCGGCAACCGAAGTTGTTGCCAAACCCATTTGGTGACAACCGAAGTTCTTACAAAACCCATTTTGTGACAACTGATGTTGTTGTAAAGCCCGTTTTACGACAACAGAAGTTGATAGCAAACCAATTTTGCATCAACCAAAGTTATTGCCAAACCCATTTTTCAACAACCAAAGTTGTTGCCAAACGCGCTTTTTGCGACAGCCAAAGTTGCTGCCAAACCCGCTTTTTACGACAACCGAAGTTGTTGCCAAACACATTTTCGCGACAACCGAAGTTGTTTCCAAACACATTTTGCGACAACCGAAGTTGGTGCCAAACCCGTTTTGCGACGATCGAAGTTGTTGTCAAACCCGTTTTCGCGACAACCGAAGTTGTTGCGAAACCCATTTTGAGACAATCGAATTTGTTGCCAAACCCATTTTTGCGACAACCGGTTCTTACCTAACCTGTTTTTGCGACCACGAAGTTGTTGCCAAACCCGTTTTCGCGATAATCGAAGTTGTTGCCAAACCTATTTAGCGACAACCGCACTTGTTGCCAAACTCGTTTTGTGACAATCAAAGTTGTTACCTAACCCGTTTTCGCGACAACCAGAGTTGTTCCATGCCTGTTTTCGCGACAACCAAAGTTGTTGCCAAACTCATTTTGTGACGACCAAAGTTGTTGCCAAACCCGCTTTTCACGACAACCCGGCGAGTAGTTGCCAGACCCATTTTGCGACAACCGAAGTTGTTACCCAACCCGTTTTCCGACAATCGAAGTTGTTGCTAAACCCGTTTTGCGGCAACCGAAGCAGTTGCCAAACCCGTATTGCGACCGCAAAAGCTGTTGCAAAATGCGTTTTGCAATAACCGAAGTTGTTGCCAAACTCGTTTTACGACAACCGTAGTTGTTGCAAAAACTTGTTTTGCGAACCAAAATTGTTGGCAAACCCAATTAGTGACAATTGAAATTGTTGCCAAACCCGTTTGGCGACAACCGAACTTGTCGCAAAACCCGTTTGGCGACAACCAAAGTTGTCGCCAAACCCGTTTGGTGACTACAGTTGTTGCCAAATCCGATTGGCGACAACCAAAGTTGTTGCCAAACCCGTTTGGAGACAACCGAAGTTCTGGCCAAACCCATTTTGCGACTACCGAAGTTGTTGCCAAACCCGTTTTGCGACAACCAAAGTTGTTGCCAAACCCGTTTTACGACTACCGAAGTTGTTGCCAATTCATTTTGCGACAACGAAAGTTGTTACCATACCCGTTTTGCGACAACTCAAGTTGTTGACAACCCCGTTTTGGGACTACCGAAGTTGTTGCTGAACCCGTTTTACGAAACCGAAGTTGTTGCGGAACCCCTTTTGCGAAACCGAAGTTGTTGTCGAACCCGTTTTGCGACAACCAAAGTTGTTACCGAACCCATTTTACGACAGCCGAAGTTGTTGCCGAACCTGCTTTGCGACAATCGAAGTTGTCGCCAAACCTGTTTTACGACTACCGAAGTTTTTGCCAAACCCGTTTTGCGACAACTGAAGTTGTTGCCAAACCCGTTTTTCGACAACCGAAGTTGTTGCCAAACCCGTTTTCTAACAATCGAAGTTGTTGCCAGACCCGTTTTGCGGCAACCGAAGCTGTTACCAAACCCGTATTGCGACCACCGAAGTTGTTGCCAAACCCGTTTTGCGACCACCGAAGTTGTTGCCAAGCACGTTTTGGGACCACCGAAGTTGTTGCCAAACCCGCTTTTTACCACCCGAAGTTGTTCGCGAAACCGATTTTGCGATAATCGAAGTTGTTGCCAAACCTGTTTAGCGACAACCGCACTTGTTGCCAAACCCGTTTTGCGACAATCGAAGTTGTTACCAAACCCGTTTTGTGACAACCAGAGTTTTTCCCAAACCCATTTTGCGACAACCGAAGTTGTTGCCAAACCCATTTTCCGACGACCGAAGTTGTTGCCAAACCCGTTTTGGGACAACCGAAGTAGTTGCCAAACCCATTTTGAGACAACCGAAGTTGTTACCAATCACGTTTTCCGACAATCGAAGTTGTTGCGAAACTCATTTTGCAGCAACCGAAGCAGTTGCCAAACCTGTATTGCGACCACCGAAGTTGTTGCAAAATGCGTTTTGCGATAACCGAAGTTGTTGCAAAATGCGTTTTGCGATAACCGAAGTTGTTGCCAAACTGGTTTTACGAGAACATAAGTTGTTGCAAAAACTAGTTTTGCGAACCAAAATTGTTCGCAAACCCAATTAGTGACAACCGAAATTGTTGCCAAACCCGTTTGGCGACAACCGAACCTGTCGCCAAACCCGTTTGGCGACAACCGAAGTTTTTGTCAAACCCGTTTGGCGACTACAGTTGTTGCCAAACCCGATTGGCGACAACCAAAGTTGTTGCCAAACCCGTTTGGAGACAACCGAAGTTTTGGCCAAACCCATTTTGCGACAACCAAAGTCATTGCCAAACCCGTTTTGCGACAACCAAAGTTGTTGCCAAACCCGTTTTGCGACTACCGAAGTTGTTGCCAAACCATTTAGCGACAACCAAAGTTGTTTTCGAACCCGTTTTACGACAACCGAAGTTGTTGCCGAACCTGGTTTGCGACAACCGAAGTTGTTACCAAACCTGTTTTATGACAACCGAAGTTGTTGCCTAACCCATTTTGCGATAACGAAAGTTGTTACCAAACCCATTTGGTCACAACTGAAGTTCTTACAAAACCCATTTTGAGACAACTGATGTTGTTACAAAGCCCGTTTTAGTACAACCGAAGTCGTTACCAAACCTGTTTTGCGACAACCGAAGTTGTTGCCAAACGCATTTAGCGACAACCGAAGACGTTGCCCAACACAGTTTGCGACAACCGAAGTTGGTGCTAAACTTGTTTTTCGCGACGACCGAACTTGTTCGCGAAACCCGTTTTGCAACAACCAAAGTTGTTCGCGAAACCCATTTTGAGACAATCAATTTGTTGTCAAACCCATTTAGCGACAACGAAGTTCTTACCAAACCTGTTTTACGACCACCCGGTTGTGGCCAAACCCGTTTTGGGACCACGAAGTTCTTGCCAAACCCATTTTTGGACCACGAAGTTGTTGCCAAACCCATTTTACGAAAACCGAAGTTGTTGCCAAACCTGTTTAGCGACAACCGCGCTTGTTGCCAAACCCGTTTTCGCGACAATCGAAATTGTTACCAAACCCGTTTTGCGACAACCAAAGTTGTTGCCAAACCCGTTTTGCGACAACCGAAGTTTTTGCCTAACCCATTTTGCGTCTACCGAATTTGTTGCCAAACCCGTCTTTGCGACAAAACGAAGTTGTTGCCAAACCCATTTTGCAACAGCGGAAGTTGTTGCCAAATCCGTTTTTCGACAATGAAGTTGTTGCCAAACCCGTTTTTGCGGCAACCGGCAGTTGCCAAACCCGTATTGCGACCACCGAAGTTGTTGCCAAACCCGTTTTGCGATCACCGAAGTTGTTGCCAAAGTCGTTTTACGACAACCGAAGTTTTTGCAAAAACCCGTTTTGCGAACAAAAATTGTTGCCAAACCCATTTAGTGACAACCGAAGTTGTTGCCAAACCCGTTTTGCGACAACAGATGTTGTTGTCAAACCCGTTTGGCGACAACTGAAGTTGTCGCGAAACCCATTTGCCAAGTACAGAAGTTGTTGCCAAACCCGATCGGCGACAACCATAGTTGTTGCCAAACCCGTTTGGAGACAACCGAAGGTGTGGCCAAACCCATTTTGCGACTACCGAAGTTGTTGCTAAACCCGTTTTGCGACAACCAAAGTTGTTGCCAAACCCGTTTTGTGACTATCGAGTTCTTGCCAACTCCTTTTCCGACAACCAAAGTTGTTTCCGTCCCTGTTTTACGACAACCCAAGTTGTTGCCGAACCCATCTTGGGACAACCAAAGTTGTTTCTGAACCCGTTTTACGAAATCGAAGTTGTTGCCGAACCCCTTTTGCGACAATCGAAGTTGTTACCAAACCCGTTTTGCGACAACCAAAGTTGTTCCCAAACCCGTTTTGCGACAACCGAAGTTGTTGCCAAACCCATTTTACAACGACCGAAGTTTTTGCCAAACCCGTTTTGCGACAACCGAAGTTGTTGCAAACCCATTTTGCGACAACTGAAGCTTTTACCAAACCCGGTTTCCAACAATCGAAGTTGTTACGAAACCCGCTTTGCGGCATCCGAAGCAGTTGCCAAACCCGTATTACGACCACCGAAGTTGTTGCAAAACCCGTTTTGCGATCACCAAAGTTGTTGCCAAACTCGTTTTACGCCAACCGAAGTTGTTGCAAAAACCCGTTTTGCGAACCAAAATTGTTGGCAAACCCATTTAGTGACAACCGAAATTGTTGCCAAACCCATTTCACGACAACCAAAGTTGTCGCCAAACCCGTTTGGCGACAACCGAAGTTGTCGCCAAACCCGTTTGGCGACAACCGAAGTTATCGCCAAACCCGTTTGGCGACT
This sequence comes from Aristolochia fimbriata, assembly GCA_019845555.1. Classification (NCBI taxonomy): domain Eukaryota; kingdom Viridiplantae; phylum Streptophyta; class Magnoliopsida; order Piperales; family Aristolochiaceae; genus Aristolochia; species Aristolochia fimbriata. Next base: position 66,397 of record JAINDJ010000030.1, read on the forward strand.
ATCGAAGTTGTCGCCCAACCCGTTTGGCGACTACCGAAGTTGTCGCCCAACCCGTTGGGCGACAACCGAAGTTGTCGCCCAACCCGTTTGGCGACAACCGAAGTTGTCGCCCAACCCGTTTGGCGACAACCGAAGTTGTCGCCCAACCCGTTTGGCGACAACCGAAGTTGTCGCCCAACCCGTTTGGCGACAACCGAAGTTGTCGCCCAACCCGTTTGGCGACAACTGAAGTTGTGGCCAAACCCGTTTGGCGACTACAGTTGTTGCCAAACCCGATTGGCGACAACCAAAGTTGTCGCCAAACCCGTTTGGCGACAACCGAAGTTGTCGCCAAACCCGTTTGGCGACAACCGAAGTTGCCAAACCCGTTTTGCGACAACCAAAGTTGTTGCCAAACCCGTTTTGCGACAACCAAAGTTGTTGCCAAACCCGTTTTACGACTACCGAAGTTGTTGCCAACCCATTTTGCGACAACCAAAGGTGTTACCATACCCGTTTTGCGACAACTCAAGTTGTTGCCGAACCCGTTTTAGGACAACCGAAGTTGTTGCCGAACCCGTTTTGCGAAACCGAAGTTGTTGCCGAACCCTTTTTGCGAAATCGAAGTTGTTGCCGAACCCGTTTTGCGACAACCGAAGTTGTTACCAAACCCGTTTTGCGACAACCAAAGTTGTTGTCGAACCTATTTTGCATCAATTGAAGTTGTTGCCAAACCTATTTTACGACAACCGACGTTTGTTGCCAAACCCGTTTTGCGACGACCGAAGTAGTTGCCAAACCCGTTTTGCGACAACCGAAGTTGTTGCCAAACCCGTTTTTCGACAATCGAAGTTGTTGCCAAACCCGTGTTGCGGCAACCGAAGCAGTTGCCAAACCCGTATGGCGACCACCGAAGTTGTCGCCAAACCCGTTTGGCGACAACCGAAGTTGTCGCCCAACCCGTTTGGCGACAACCGAAGTTGTCGCCAAACCCGTTTGGCGACAACCGAAGTTGTCGCCCAACCCGTTTGGCGACAACCGAAGTTGTCGCCAAACCCGTTTCGCGAAAAACAAAATTGCCAAACCCGTTTTGCGACATCCTAAGTTGTTGCCAAACCCGTTTTGCGACAACCAAAGTTGTTGCCAAACCCAGTTTACGACTACCGAAGTTGTCGCCAAACCCGTTTTGCGACAACCAAAGTTGTTGCCAAACCCGTTTTGCGAGAACCAAAGTTGTTGCCAAACCCGTTTTATGACTAACGAAGTTGTTGCGAAACCCGTTTTACGACTACCGAAGTTGTTGCCAACCCATTTTGCGACAACCAAAGTTGTTACCATACCCGTTTTGCGACAACTCAAGTTGTTGCCGAACCCGTTTTGGGACAACCGAAGTTGTTGCCGAAACCATTTTATGAAACCGAAGTTGTTGCCGAACCCCTTTTGCAAAATCGATGTTGTTGCCGAACCCGTTTTGCGACAACCGAAGTTGTTACCGAACCCGTTTTGCGACAACCAAAGTTGTTGCCGAACCTGTTTTGCATCAATTGAAGTTGTTGCCAAACCAGTTTAACGACAACCGACGTTTGTTGCCAAACCCGTTTTGCGACAACCGAAGTTGTTGCCAAACCCGTTTTGCGACAACCGAAGTTGTTGCCAAACCTGTTTTACGACATCCAAAGTTGTTACCAAACCCATTTTGTCACAACCGAAGTTGTTTCCAAACAGAATTTCCAAAAACCGAAGTTGTTGCCAAACCCGTTTTGCGACATCCGAGTTGTTACGAAACCTGTTTTACGACAACCGAAGTTGTTGCCAAACCCGTTTTGCGGCAACCGAAGTTGTTGCCAAACCCATTTGGTGACAACCGAAGTTCTTACAAAACCCATTTTGTGACAACTGATGTTGTTGTAAAGCCCGTTTTACGACAACAGAAGTTGATAGCAAACCAATTTTGCATCAACCAAAGTTATTGCCAAACCCATTTTTCAACAACCAAAGTTGTTGCCAAACGCGTTTTGCGACAGCCAAAGTTGCTGCCAAACCCGTTTTACGACAACCGAAGTTGTTGCCAAACACATTTTGCGACAACCGAAGTTGTTTCCAAACACATTTTGCGACAACCGAAGTTGGTGCCAAACCCGTTTTGCGACGATCGAAGTTGTTGTCAAACCCGTTTTGCGACAACCGAAGTTGTTGCGAAACCCATTTTGAGACAATCGAATTTGTTGCCAAACCCATTTTGCGACAACCGAAGTTCTTACCTAACCTGTTTTGCGACCACCGAAGTTGTTGCCAAACCCGTTTTGCGATAATCGAAGTTGTTGCCAAACCTATTTAGCGACAACCGCACTTGTTGCCAAACTCGTTTTGTGACAATCAAAGTTGTTACCTAACCCGTTTTGCGACAACCAGAGTTGTTCCATGCCTGTTTTGCGACAACCAAAGTTGTTGCCAAACTCATTTTGTGACGACCGAAGTTGTTGCCAAACCCGTTTTACGACAACCGAAGTAGTTGCCAGACCCATTTTGCGACAACCGAAGTTGTTACCCAACCCGTTTTCCGACAATCGAAGTTGTTGCTAAACCCGTTTTGCGGCAACCGAAGCAGTTGCCAAACCCGTATTGCGACCGCAGAAGCTGTTGCAAAATGCGTTTTGCAACAACCGAAGTTGTTGTCAAACTCGTTTTACGACAACCGTAGTTGTTGCAAAAACTTGTTTTGCGAACCAAAATTGTTGGCAAACCCAATTAGTGACAATTGAAATTGTTGCCAAACCCGTTTGGCGACAACCGAACTTGTCGCAAAACCCGTTTGGCGACAACCAAAGTTGTCGCCAAACCCGTTTGGTGACTACAGTTGTTGCCAAATCCGATTGGCGACAACCAAAGTTGTTGCCAAACCCGTTTGGAGACAACCGAAGTTCTGGCCAAACCCATTTTGCGACTACCGAAGTTGTTGCCAAACCCGTTTTGCGACAACCAAAGTTGTTGCCAAACCCGTTTTACGACTACCGAAGTTGTTGCCAATTCATTTTGCGACAACGAAAGTTGTTACCATATCCGTTTTGCGACAACTCAAGTTGTTGACAACCCCGTTTTGGGACTACCGAAGTTGTTGCTGAACCCGTTTTACGAAACCGAAGTTGTTGCGGAACCCCTTTTGCGAAACCGAAGTTGTTGTCGAACCCGTTTTGCGACAACCAAAGTTGTTACCGAACCCATTTTACGACAGCCGAAGTTGTTGCCGAACCTGCTTTGCGACAATCGAAGTTGTCGCCAAACCTGTTTTACGACTACCGAAGTTTTTGCCAAACCCGTTTTGCGACAACTGAAGTTGTTGCCAAACCCGTTTTTCGACAACCGAAGTTGTTGCCAAACCCGTTTTCTAACAATCGAAGTTGTTGCCAGACCCGTTTTGCGGCAACCGAAGCTGTTACCAAACCCGTATTGCGACCGCCGAAGTTGTTGCCAAACCCGTTTTGCGACCACCGAAGTTGTTGCCAAGCACGTTTTGGGACCACCGAAGTTGTTGCCAAACCCGCTTTTTTACCACCGAAGTTGTTGCGAAACCGATTTTGCGATAATCGAAGTTGTTGCCAAACCTGTTTAGCGACAACCGCACTTGTTGCCAAACCCGTTTTGCGACAATCGAAGTTGTTACCAAACCCGTTTTGTGACAACCAGAGTTTTTCCCAAACCCATTTTGCGACAACCGAAGTTGTTGCCAAACCCATTTTGCGACGACCGAAGTTGTTGCCAAACCCGTTTTGGGACAACCGAAGTAGTTGCCAAACCCATTTTGAGACAACCGAAGTTGTTACCAATCACGTTTTCCGACAATCGAAGTTGTTGCGAAACTCATTTTGCAGCAACCGAAGCAGTTGCCAAACCTGTATTGCGACCACCGAAGTTGTTGCAAAATGCGTTTTGCGATAACCGAAGTTGTTGCAAAATGCGTTTTGCGATAACCGAAGTTGTTGCCAAACTGGTTTTACGAGAACATAAGTTGTTGCAAAAACTAGTTTTGCGAACCAAAATTGTTCGCAAACCCAATTAGTGACAACCGAAATTGTTGCCAAACCCGTTTGGCGACAACCGAACCTGTCGCCAAACCCGTTTGGCGACAAACCGTTTTTTTGTCAAACCCGTTTGGCGACTACAGTTGTTGCCAAACCCGATTGGCGACAACCAAAGTTGTTGCCAAACCCGTTTGAGACAACCGAAGTTTTGGCCAAACCCATTTTGCGACAACCAAAGTCATTGCCAAACCCGTTTTGCGACAACCAAAGTTGTTGCCAAACCCGTTTTGCGACTACCGAAGTTGTTGCCAAACCATTTAGCGACAACCAAAGTTGTTTTCGAACCCGTTTTACGACAACAGAAGTTGTTGCCGAACCTGGTTTGCGACAACCGAAGTTGTTACCAAACCTGTTTTATGACAACCGAAGTCGTTGCCTAACCCATTTTGCGATAACGAAAGTTGTTACCAAACCCATTTGGTCACAACTGAAGTTCTTACAAAACCCATTTTGAGACAACTGATGTTGTTACAAAGCCCGTTTTAGTACAACCGAAGTCGTTACCAAACCTGTTTTGCGACAACCGAAGTTGTTGCCAAACGCATTTAGCGACAACCGAAGACGTTGCCAAACACAGTTTGCGACAACCGAAGTTGGTGCTAAACTTGTTTTGCGACGACCGAACTTGTTGCGAAACCCGTTTTGCAACAACCAAAGTTGTTGCGAAACCCATTTTGAGACAATCGAATTTGTTGTCAAACCCATTTAGCGACAACCGAAGTTCTTACCAAACCTGTTTTACGACCACCGAAGTTGTGGCCAAACCCGTTTTGGGACCACCGAAGTTCTTGCCAAACCCATTTTTGGACCACCGAAGTTGTTGCCAAACCCATTTTACGAAAACCGAAGTTGTTGCCAAACCTGTTTAGCGACAACCGCACTTGTTGCCAAACCCGTTTTGCGACAATCGAAATTGTTACCAAACCCGTTTTGCGACAACCAAAGTTGTTGCCAAACCCGTTTTGCGACAACCGAAGTTTTTGCCTAACCCATTTTGCGTCTACCGAATTTGTTGCCAAACCCGTCTTGCGACAAACGAAGTTGTTGCCAAACCCATTTTGCAACAGCGGAAGTTGTTGCCAAATCCGTTTTCGACAATCGAAGTTGTTGCCAAACCCGTTTTGCGGCAACCGAAGCAGTTGCCAAACCCGTATTGCGACCACCGAAGTTGTTGCCAAACCCGTTTTGCGATCACCGAAGTTGTTGCCAAAGTCGTTTTACGACAACCGAAGTTTTTGCAAAAACCCGTTTTGCGAACAAAAATTGTTGCCAAACCCATTTAGTGACAACCGAAGTTGTTGCCAAACCCGTTTTGCGACAACAGATGTTGTTGTCAAACCCGTTTGGCGACAACTGAAGTTGTCGCGAAACCCATTTGCCAAGTACAGAAGTTGTTGCCAAACCCGATCGGCGACAACCATAGTTGTTGCCAAACCCGTTTGGAGACAACCGAAGGTGTGGCCAAACCCATTTTGCGACTACCGAAGTTGTTGCTAAACCCGTTTTGCGACAACCAAAGTTGTTGCCAAACCCGTTTTGTGACTATCGAGTTCTTGCCAACTCCTTTTCCGACAACCAAAGTTGTTTCCGTCCCCTGTTTTCACGACAACCCAAGTTGTTGCGAACCCATCTTGGGACAACCAAAGTTGTTTCTGAACCCGTTTTCTGAAATCGAAGTTGTTGCCGAACCCCTTTTGCGACAATCGAAGTTGTTACCAAACCCGTTTTGCGACAACCAAAGTTGTTCCCAAACCCGTTTTGCGACAACCGAAGTTGTTGCCAAACCCATTTTACAACGACCGAAGTTTTTGCCAAACCCGTTTTGCGACAACCGAAGTTGTTGCAAACCCATTTTGCGACAACTGAAGCTTTTACCAAACCCGGTTTCCAACAATCGAAGTTGTTACGAAACCCGCTTTGCGGCATCCGAAGCAGTTGCCAAACCCGTATTACGACCACCGAAGTTGTTGCAAAACCCGTTTTGCGATCACCAAAGTTGTTGCCAAACTCGTTTTACGCCAACCGAAGTTGTTGCAAAAACCCGTTTTACGAACCAAAATTGTTGGCAAACCCATTTAGTGACAACCGAAATTGTTGCCAAACCCATTTCACGACAACCAAAGTTGTCGCCAAACCCGCTTTGGCGACAACCGAAGTTGTCGCCAAACCCGTTTGGCGACAACCGAAGTTATCGCCAAACCCGTTTGGCGACTATCGAGGTTGTCGCCCAACCCGTTTGGCGACTACCGAAGTTGTCGCCCAACCCGTTGGGCGACAACCGAAGTTGTCGCCCAACCCGTTTGGCGACAACCGAAGTTGTCGCCCAACCCGTTTGGCGACAACCGAAGTTGTCGCCCAACCCGTTTGGCGACAACCGAAGTTGTCGCCCAACCCGTTTGGCGACAACTGAAGTTGTGGCCAAACCCGTTTGGCGACTACAGTTGTTGCCAAACCCGATTGGCGACAACCAAAGTTGTCGCCAAACCCGTTTGGCGACAACCGAAGTTGTCGCCAAACCCGTTTGGCGACAACCGAAGTTGCCAAACCCGTTTTGCGACAACCAAAGTTGTTGCCAAACCCGTTTTGCGACAACCAAAGTTGTTGCCAAACCCGTTTTACGACTACCGAAGTTGTTGCCAACCCATTTTGCGACAACCAAAGGTGTTACCATACCCGTTTTGCGACAACTCAAGTTGTTGCCGAACCCGTTTTAGGACAACCGAAGTTGTTGCCGAACCCGTTTTGCGAAACCGAAGTTGTTGCCGAACCCTTTTTGCGAAATCGAAGTTGTTGCCGAACCCGTTTTGCGACAACCGAAGTTGTTACCGAACCCGTTTTGCGACAACCAAAGTTGTTGTCGAACCTATTTTGCATCAATTGAAGTTGTTGCCAAACCTATTTTACGACAACCGACGTTTGTTGCCAAACCCGTTGTGCGACGACCGAAGTAGTTGCCAAACCCGTTTTGCGACAACCGAAGTTGTTGCCAAACCCGTTTTTCGACAATCGAAGTTGTTGCCAAACCCGTGTTGCGGCAACCGAAGCAGTTGCCAAACCCGTATTGCGACCACCGAAGTTGTCGCCAAACCCGTTTGGCGACAACCGAAGTTGTCGCCCAACCCGTTGGCGACAACCGGTTGTCGCCAAACCCGTTTGGCGACAACCGGTTGTCGCCCAACCCGTTTTGGCGACAACCGAAGTTGTCGCCAAACCCGTTTCGCGAAAAACAAAATTGCCAAACCCGTTTTGCGACATCCTAAGTTGTTGCCAAACCCGTTTTGCGACAACCAAAGTTGTTGCCAAACCCAGTTTACGACTACCGAAGTTGTCGCCAAACCCGTTTTGCGACAACCAAAGTTGTTGCCAAACCCGTTTTGCGAGAACCAAAGTTGTTGCCAAACCCGTTTTATGACTAACGAAGTTGTTGCGAAACCCGTTTTACGACTACCGAAGTTGTTGCCAACCCATTTTGCGACAACCAAAGTTGTTACCATACCCGTTTTGCGACAACTCAAGTTGTTGCCGAACCCGTTTTGGGACAACCGAAGTTGTTGCCGAAACCATTTTATGAAACCGAAGTTGTTGCCGAACCCCTTTTGCGAAATCGATGTTGTTGCCGAACCCGTTTTGCGACAACCGAAGTTGTTACCGAACCCGTTTTGCGACAACCAAAGTTGTTGCCGAACCTGTTTTGCATCAATTGAAGTTGTTGCCAAACCAGTTTAACGACAACCGACGTTTGTTGCCAAACCCGTTTTGCGACAACCGAAGTTGTTGCCAAACCCGTTTTGCGACAACCGAAGTTGTTGCCAAACCTGTTTTACGACATCCAAAGTTGTTGCCAAACCCATTTTGCGGCAACCGAAGTTGTTGCCAAACCCATTTGGTGACAACCGAAGTTCTTACAAAACACATTTTATGACAACTAATGTTGTTGTGAAGCCCGCTTTACGACAACAGAAGTTGATGGCAAACCCATATTGCAACAACCAAAGTTATTGCCAAACCCATTTTTCAACAACCAAAGTTGTGGCCAAAGCCATTTTGCAACCACCGAAGTTATTGCCAAACACGTTTTGCGACAGGCAAAGTTGTTGCCAAACCCGTTTTGCGACAACCGAAGTTGTTGCCAAACACATTTAGCGACAACCGAAGTTGTTTCCAAACACATTTTACGACAACCGAAGTTGGTGCCAAACCCGTTTTGTGACGACCGAAGTTGTTGTGAAACCCGTTTTGCGACAATCGAAGTTGTTGCGAAACCGATTTTGAGACAATCGAATTTGTTGCCAAACTCATTTTGCGACTACCGAAGTTGTCGCCATACCTGTTTGGCGACAACCGAAGTTGTCGCCAAACCCGTTTGGCGAGTACAGTTGTTGCGAAACCCAATTGGCGACAACCAAAGTTGTTGCCAAACCCATTTGGAGACAACCAAAGTTCTGACCAAACCCATTTTGCGACTACCGAAGTTGTTGCCAAACCCGTTTCGTGACAACCAAAGTTGTTGCCAAACCCGTTTTACGACTACTGAAGTTGTTGCCAAACCCGTTTTACGACTACCGAAGTTGTAGCCAACCCATTTTGTGACAACCAAAGTTGTTACCATACCCGTTTTGCGACAACTCAAGTTGTTGCCGAACCCGTTGAGGGACAGCCGAGGTTGTTACCGAACCCGTTTTGCAAAACCGAAGTTGGTGACAAACCCCTTTTGTGAAACCGAAGTTGTTGCCGAACCCGTTTTGCGACAGCCGAAGTTGTTACCGAACCCGTTTTGCGACAACCGAAGTTGTTGCCTAACCTGTTTTGCAACAATTGAAGTTGTTGCCAAACCTGTTTTACAACAACCGAAGTTGTTGCCAAACCTGTTTTGCGACAACCGAAGTTGTTGCCAAACCCGTTTTGCGACAACCGAAGATGTTACCAAACCTGTTGTACGACAACCGAAGTTGTTGCCAAACCCGTTTTGCGGCAACCGAAGTTGTTGCCAAACCCATTTGGTGACAACCTAAGTTCTTACAAAACACATTTTATCACAACTGATGTTGTTGTGAAGCCCGCTTTACGACAACAGAAGTTGGTGGCAAACCCATATTGCAACAACCAAAGTTATTGCCAAACCCATTTTTCAACAACCAAAGTTGTGGCCAAAGCCATTTTGCAACCACCGAAGTTATTGCCAAACGCGTTTTGCGATAGCCAAAGTTGTTGCCAAACCCGTTTTGCGACAACCGAAGTTGTTGCCAAACACATTTAGCGACAACCGAAGTTGTTTCCAAACACATTTTGCAACAACCGAAGTTGGTGCCAAACCCGTTTTGTGACGACCGAAGTTGTTGTGAAACCCGTTTTGCGACTATCGAAGTTGTTGCGAAACCGATTTTGAGACAATTGAATTTGTTGCCAAACCCATTTTGCGACTACCGAAGTTGTCGCCATACCTGTTTGGCGACAACCGAAGTTGTCGCCAAACCCGTTTGGCGAGTACAGTTGTTGCCAAACCCAATTGGCGACAACCAAAGTTGTTGCCAAACCCATTTGGAGACAACCAAAGTTCTGACCAAACCCATTTTGCGACTACCGAAGTTGTTGCCAAACCCGTTTCGTGACAACCAAAGTTGTTGCCAAACCCGTTTTACGACTACTGAAGTTGTTGCCAAACCCGTTTTACGACTACCGAAGTTGTAGCCAACCCATTTTGTGACAACCAAAGTTGTTACCATACCCGTTTTGCGACAACTCAAGTTATTGCCGAACCCGTTGAGGGACAGCCGAGGTTGTTACCGAACCCATTTTGCAAAACCGAAGTTGGTGACAAACCCCTTTTGTGAAACCGAAGTTGTTGCCGAACCCGTTTTGCGACAGCCGAAGTTGTTACCGAACCCGTTTTGCGACAACCGAAGTTGTTGCCTAACCTGTTTTGCAACAATTGAAGTTGTTGCCAAACCTGTTTTACAACAACCGAAGTTGTTGCCAAACCTGTTTTGCGACAACCGAAGTTGTTGCCAAACCCGTTTTGCGACAACCGAAGATGTTACCAAACCTGTTGTACGACAACCGAAGTTGTTGCCAAACCCGTTTTGCGGCAACCGAAGTTGTTGCCAAACCCATTTGGTGACAACCGAAGTTCTTACAAAACACATTTTATCACAACTGATGTTGTTGTGAAGCCCGCTTTACGACAACAGAAGTTGGTGGCAAACCCATATTGCAACAACCAAAGTTATTGCCAAACCCATTTTTCAACAACCAAAGTTGTGGCCAAAGCCATTTTGCAACCACCGAAGTTATTGCCAAACGCGTTTTGCGATAGCCAAAGTTGTTGCCAAACCCGTTTTGCGACAACCGAAGTTGTTGCCAAACACATTTAGCGACAACCGAAGTTGTTTCCAAACACATTTTGCGACAACCGAAGTTGGTGCCAAACCCGTTTTGTGACGACCGAAGTTGTTGTGAAACCCGTTTTGCGACTATCGAAGTTGTTGCGAAACCGATTTTGAGACAATCGAATTTGTTGGCAAACCCATTTTGCGACAACCGAAGTTCTTACCTAACCTGTTTTGCGACCACCGAAGTTGTTGCCAAAACCGTTTTGAGACCACCGAAGATGTTGCCAAACCCGTTTTTTGACCACCGAAGTTGTTGCGAACCCGATTTTGCGATAATCGAAGTTGTTGCCGAACCTGTTTAGCGACAACCGCACTTGTTGCCAAACCCGTTTTGCGACAATCAAAGTTGTTACCAAACCCGTTGTGCGACAACCAAAGTTGTTCCCAAACCCATTTTACAACGACCGAAGTTTTTGCGAAACCCGTTTTGCGACAACCGAAGTTGTTGCAAACCCATTTTGCGACAACCCAAGCTGTTACCAAACCTGGTTTCCAACAATCGAACTTGTTGCGAAACCCGTTTTGCGGCAACCGAAGCAGTTGCCAAACCCGTATTGCGACCACCGAAGTTGTTGCAAAACACGTTTTGCGATCACCGAAGTTGTTGCCAAACTCGTTTTACGCCAACCGAAGTTGTTGCAAAAACCCGTTTTGCAAACCAAAATTGTTGGCAAACCCATTTTATGACAACCGAAATTGTTGCCAAACCCGATTCACGACAACCGAAGTTGTCACCTAACCCGTTTGGCGACAACCGAAGTTGTCGCCCAACCCGTTTGGCGACAACCGAAGTTGTCGCCCTACCCGTTTGGCGACAATCGAAGTTGTCGCCCAACCCGTTTGGCGACAACCGAAGTTGCCAAACCCGTTTTACGACACCAAAGTTGTTGCCAAACCCGTTTTACGACAACCAAAGTTGTTGCCAAACCCGTTTTACGACTACCAAAGTTGTTGTCAAACCCGTTTTACGACTGCCGAAGTTGTTGCCAAACCCGTTTTACGACTACCGAAGTTGTTTCCAAACCCGTTTTATGACTTCCGAAGCTGTTGCCAAGCCATTTTGCGACAACCAAAGTTGTTACCATACCCGTTTTGCGACAACTCAAGTTGTTGCCGAACCCGTTTTGGGACAACCGAAGTTGTTGCCGAACCCGTTTTCCGAAACCGAAGTTGTTGCCGAACCCTTTTTGCGAAATTGAAGTTGTTGCCGAACCCCTTTTGCGAAATAGAAGTTGTTGCCGAACCCGTTTTGCGACAACCGAAGTTGTTACCGAACCCGTTTTGCGACTACCAAAGTTGTTGCCGAACCTGTTTTGCATCAATTGAAGTTGTTGCCAAACCTGTTTTACGACAACCGATGTTTGTTGCCAAACCCGTTTTCGCGACAACCGAAGTTGTTGCCAAACCCTTTTTGCGACAACCGAAGTTGTTGCCAAACCGGTTTTGCGACAACCGAAGTTGTTGCCAAACCCATTTTTCGACAATCGAAGTTGTTGCCAAACCCGTGTTGCGGCAACCGAAGCTGTTGCCAAACCCGTATTGCGACCACCGAAGTTGTTGCCAAACCCGTTTTGTGATCACCGAAGTTGTTGCCAAACTCGTTTTACGACAACCGAAGTTGTTGCAAAAATCCGTTTTGCGAACCAAAATTGTTGTCAAACCCATTTTGTTACAACCGAAGTTGTTGTCAAACCCGTTTTGCGAAAACTGACGTTGATGTCAAACCCATTTGGCGACAACCGAAGTTGTTGCCAAACCCGTTTGGCGACAGCAAAATTTGTTGCCAAACCCGATAGGCGACAACCAAAGTTGTTGCCAAACCCATTTTGCGACAACCGAAGTTGTTGCCAAACGCATTTTGCGACAACCAAAGTTGTTTCCGAACGTGTTTTCCGACATCCGAAGTTATTGTCGAACCCGTTTTCAATCAACCAAAGTTGTTGCCAAACCTGTTTTATGACAACCGAAGTTGTTGCCAAACCCATTTTGCAACAACCGAAGTTGTAGCGAAACCCATTTTGTGACAGTTGATGTTGCCCAAAACCCGTTTTGCGACCACCAAAGTTGTTGCCAAACCCATTTTACAACAACTGAAGTTATTGCAAAACCCATTTTTCAACAACCGAAGTTGTTGCCTAACCCATTTTGTAACAACCGAAGTTGTCGTCAAACCCATTTTTCGACAACCGAAGTTGTTGCCAAACCCGTTTTGCGACAACCAAAGAAGTTGTCAAACCAGTTTTGTGACAACCAAAGAAGTTACCAAACCCATTTTGCGACAATCGAAGTTGTTGCCAAACTCTTTTTGTAATAACCGAAGTTGTTGCCAAACCCATTTTTCGACAACCTCAAGTAGTTGCCAAATCCGTTTTACGACAACCGAAGTTGTTGCTAAACCCGTTTTGCAACAACCGAAGTTGTTACCAAACCCGTTTTGCGACAATGGAAGATGTTACCAAACCCATTTTGTGACAACCGAAGTTGTTTCAAAACCCATTTTCCCACAATCGATGTTGTTGCCAAACCCGTTTTGCGACAACCGAGGATGTTACCAAACCTGTTTTACGACAACCGAAGTTGTTGCCAAACCCATTTTGCGACAACTGAAGTTGTTGCCAAACCCATTTGGTGACCTCCGAAGTTCTTACAAAATCCGCTTTGTGACAAATGTTGTTGCTAAGCCCATTTTACGACAACTGAAGTTGATTGCAAGCCCATTTTGCAACACCCAAAGTTATTGTCAAACCCATTTTTCAACAACCTAAGTTGTCACCAAACCCTTTTGCAACCACCGGTTGCTGCCAAACCATTTTTTTTGACAGCCAAAGTTATTGCCAAGCCCGCTTTTTTACGACAACAGAATTTGTTGTCAAACCCATTTTGTGACAATCGAAGTTGTTGCCAAACCCATTTTGGCGACAACAGAAGTTGTTGCCAAACCCGATTGGCGACAACCAAATTTGTTGCCAAACCCGTTTGGAGACAACCGAAGTTGTGACCAAACCCATTTTGTGACTACCAAAGTTGTTGCCAATCCCTTTTTGCGATTACCAAAGTTGTTGCCAAACCCGTTTTGCGACTACCGAAGTTGTTGCCAAACCCATTTTGCGACAAGTAAAGTTATTTTTGAACCCGTTTTACGACAACTACAGTTGTTAAAAAACCCGTTTTCAGACAACCGAAGTTGTTACCAAACGCATTTGGTGACAACTGAAGTTCTTACAAAACCCATTTTGTGACAACTGATGTTGTTAAAACGTTGGTTTTAGTACAACCGAAGTTGTTACCAAACCCATTTTGTGACAACCGAAGTTGTTACCAAACCTATTTAGTGACAACCGAAGTTGTTGCCAAACCCGTTTTGCTACAACTGAAGTTGTTGCCAAACCCATTTTGCGACAAACGAAGTTGTAGCGAAACCCATTTTGTGACAGCTGATGTTACTCAAAACCTGTTTTGCGACAACCAAAATTGTTGCGAAACCCATTTTACAACTACCTAAGTTATTGCCAAACCCATTTAGCGACAACCGAAGTTGTTGCCAAACCCGTTTTGCGACAACCGAAGTTGTGCCAAACCCATTTTGCGAAAATCAAAGGTGTAGCGAAACCCATTTTCTGATAGCTGATGGTGCTCAAAATCCGTTTTCGGACAACCAAAGTTGTTGCCAAACCCATTTTACTACAACCTAAGTTATTGCCAAAGCCATTTTTTAACAACCGAAGTTGTTGCCTAACCCATTTTGAAACAACCAAAGGTGTTGTCAAACCCATTTTGCGACAACCGAAGTTGTTACCAAACCGGTTTTGCGACAACCGAAGTTGTTGATAAACCCATTTTGCGACAACCGAAGTTGCTTCCAAACCCATTTTAGGAAACTGAAGTTGTTGCCAAACCCATTTTGCGCCAACCGAAGTTGATGCCAAACCCATTTTGCGACAACCGAAGTTGTAGCGAAACCCATTTTGTGACAGCTGATCTTGGTCAAAATCCGTTTTACAACAACCAAAGTTGTTGCCAAACCCATTTTACAACAACCTAAGTTATTGCCGAACCCATTTTTTAACAACCGAAGTTGTTGCCTAACCCCTTTTGTAACAACCGAAGTTGTTGTCAAACACATTTTGCGACAATCGAAGTTGTCGCCAAACCTGTTTAGCGACAACCGAAGGAGTTACCCAACCCATTTTGCGACAATTGAAGTTGTTGCCAAACTCATTTTGCAATAACCGTAGTTGTTGACAAACCCATTTTTCGACAACCGAAGTAGTTGCCAAATCCGTTTTACGACAACCGAAGTTGTTGCTAAACCCAATTTGTGACAACCGAAGCTGTTGCCAAACCCATTTTGTGTCAACTGAAGATGTTACCAAACCCATTTTCCGACAACCGAAGTTGTTTCAAAACTCATTTTCCAACAACCGTAGTTGTTGCCAAACCCGTTTTGCAACAACCGAAGATGATACCAAACCTGTTTTGCGACAACCGAAGTTGTTCTCAAACCCGTTTGGCGACAACCGAAGTTGTTCTCAAACGCGTTTGGCGACAACCGAAGTTGTCGCCCAACCCGTTTGGGGACAACCGAAGTTGTCGCCCAACCCGTTTGGCGACAACCGAAGTTGTCGCCCAACCCGTTTGGCGACAACCGAAGTTGTCGCCCAACCCGTTTGGCGACAACCGAAGTTGTCGCCCAACCCGTTTGGCGACAACCGAAGTTGTCGCGCCAACCCGTTTGGCGACAACCGGTTGTCGCCCAACCCGTTGGCGACGACAACCGAAGTTGTCGCCAAACCCGTTTGGCGACTACAGTTGTTGCCAAACCCGATTGGCGACAACCGAAGTTGTTGCCAAACCCGTTTGGCGACAACCGAAGTTGCCAAACCCGTTTCGCGACAACCAAAGTTGTTGCCAAACCCGTTTTGCGACAACCAAAGTTGTTGCCAAACCCGTTTTACGACTACCGAAGTTGTTTCCAAACCCGTTTTACGACTACCGAAGTTGTTGTCAACCCATTTTGCGACAACGAAAGTTGTTACCTTACCCGTTTTGCGACAACTCAAGTTGTTGCCGAACCCGTTTTGGGACAACCGAACTTGTTGCCCAACCCGTTTTGCGAAACCGAAGTTGTTGCCGAACCCCTTTTGCGAAATTGAAGTTGTTGCCGAACCCGTTTTGCGACAACCGAAGTTGTTACCGAACCCGTTTTGCGACAACCAAAGTTGTTGCCGAACCTGTTTTGCATCAATTGAAGTTGTTGCCAAACCTGTTTTACGACAACCGATGTTTGTTGCCAAACCCGTTTTGCGACAACCGAAGTTTTGCCAAACCCGTTTTGCGACAACCGAGGTTGTTGCCAAACCCGTTTTTCGACAATCGAAGTTGTTGCCAAACCCTTGTTGCGGGAACCGAAGTTGTTGCCAAACCCGTATTGCGACCACCGAAGTTGTTGCCAAACCCATTTTGTGATCACCGAAGTTGTTGCCAAACTCGTTTTTCGACAACCGAAGTTGTTGCAAAAATCCGTTTTGCAAACCAAAATTGTTGTCAAACCCATTTTGTTACAACCGAAGTTGTTCTCAAACCCGTTTTGCGAAAACTGACGTTGTTGTCAAACCCATTTGGCGACAACCGAAGTTGTTGCCAAACCCGTTTGGTGACAGCAAAATTTGTTGCCAAACCCGATTGGCGACAACCAAAGTTGTTGCCAAACCCATTTTGCGAGAACCGAAGTTGTTGCCAAACGCATTTTGCTACAACCAAAGTTGTTTCCGAACGTGTTTTCCGACATCCGAAGTTATTGTCGAACCCGTTTTGCATCAACCAAAGTTGTTGCCAAACCTGTTTTATGACAACCGAAGTTGTTGCCAAACCCATTTTGCAACAACCGAAGTTGTAGCGAATCCCATTTTGTGACAGTTGATGTTGCCCAAAACCCGTTTTGCGACCACCAAAGTTGTTGCCAAACCCATTTTACAACAACCGAAGTTATTGCAAAACCCATTTTTCAACAACCGAAGTTGTTGCCTAACCCATTTTGTAACAACCGAAGTTGTCGTCAAACCCATTTTTCGACAACCGAAGTTGTTGCCAAACCCATTTTGCGACAACCAAAGAAGTTGTCAAACCAGTTTTGTGACAACCAAAGAAGTTACCAAACCCATTTTTGCGACAATCGAAGTTGTTGCCAAACTCTTTTGTAATAACCGGTTGTTGCCAAACCCATTTTTCGACAACCTGAAGTAGTTACCAAATCCGTTTTACGACAACCGAAGTTGTTGCTAAACCCGTTTTGCAACAACCGGTTGTTATTACCAAACCCGCTTTTTGGCGACAACGGAAGAAGTTACCAAACCCATTTTGTGACAACCGGTTCTTTCAAAACCCATTTTCCCACAACCGATGTTGTTGCCAAACCCGTTTTGCGACAACCGAAGATGTTACCAAACCTGTTTTACGACAACCGAAGTTGTTGCCAAACCCATTTTGCGACAATCGAAGTTGTTGCCAAACCCATTTGGTGACCACCGAAGTTCTTACAAAATCCGCTTTGTGACAACTGATGTTGTTGCAATGCCCTTTTACGACAACTGAAGTTGATTGCAAGCCCATTTTGCAACAACCAAAGTTATTGTCAAACCCATTTTTCAACAACCTAAGTTGTCGTCAAACCCTTTTGCAACCAACGGTTGCTGTCAAACCCATTTTTTGATAGCCAAAGTTATTGCCAAGCCCGTTTTTACGACAACAGAATTTGTTGCCAAACCCATTTTGTGACAATCGGTTGTTGCCAAACCCGTTTTACGACTACGAAGTTGTTTCCAAACCCGTTTTATGACTTCGAAGCTGTTGCCAAGCCATTTTGCGACAACCAAAGTTGTTACCTACCCGCTTTTATGCGACAACTCAAGTTGTTGCCGAACCCGTTTTGGGACAACCGAAGTTGTTGCCGAACCCGTTTTCCGAAACCGAAGTTGTTGCCGAACCCTTTTTGCGAAATTGAAGTTGTTGCCGAACCCCTTTTGCGAAATAGAAGTTGTTGCCAAACCCTTGTTGCGGGAACCGAAGTTGTTGCCAAACCCGTATTGCGACCACCGAAGTTGTTGCCAAACCCATTTTGTGATCACCGAAGTTGTTGCCAAACTCGTTTTTCGACAACCGAAGTTGTTGCAAAAATCCGTTTTGCAAACCAAAATTGTTGTCAAACCCATTTTGTTACAACCGAAGTTGTTCTCAAACCCGTTTTGCGAAAACTGACGTTGTTGTCAAACCCATTTGGCGACAACCGAAGTTGTTGCCAAACCCGTTTGGTGACAGCAAAATTTGTTGCCAAACCCGATTGGCGACAACCAAAGTTGTTGCCAAACCCATTTTGCGAGAACCGAAGTTGTTGCCAAACGCATTTTGCTACAACCAAAGTTGTTTCCGAACGTGTTTTCCGACATCCGAAGTTATTGTCGAACCCGTTTTGCATCAACCAAAGTTGTTGCCAAACCTGTTTTATGACAACCGAAGTTGTTGCCAAACCCATTTTGCAACAACCGAAGTTGTAGCGAATCCCATTTTGTGACAGTTGATGTTGCCCAAAACCCGTTTTGCGACCACCAAAGTTGTTGCCAAACCCATTTTACAACAACCGAAGTTATTGCAAAACCCATTTTTCAACAACCGAAGTTGTTGCCTAACCCATTTTGTAACAACCGAAGTTGTCGTCAAACCCATTTTTCGACAACCGAAGTTGTTGCCAAACCCATTTTGCGACAACCAAAGAAGTTGTCAAACCAGTTTTGTGACAACCAAAGAAGTTACCAAACCCATTTTGCGACAATCGAAGTTGTTGCCAAACTCTTTTTGTAATAACCGAAGTTGTTGCCAAACCCATTTTTCGACAACCTGAAGTAGTTACCAAATCCGTTTTACGACAACCGAAGTTGTTGCTAAACCCGTTTTGCAACAACCGAAGTTGTTACCAAACCCGTTTTGCGACAACGGAAGAAGTTACCAAACCCATTTTGTGACAACCGAAGTTCTTTCAAAACCCATTTTCCCACAACCGATGTTGTTGCCAAACCCGTTTTGCGACAACCGAGGATGTTACCAAACCTGTTTTACGACAACCGAAGTTGTTGCCAAACCCATTTTGCGACAACCGAAGTTGTTGCCAAACCCATTTGGTGACCACCGAAGTTCTTACAAAATCCGCTTTGTGACAACTGATGTTGTTGCAATGCCCATTTTACGACAACTGAAGTTGATTGCAAGCCCATTTTGCAACAACCAAAGTTATTGTCAAACCCATTTTTCAACAACCTAAGTTGTCGTCAAACCCTTTTTGCAACCAACGAAGTTGCTGTCAAACCCATTTTTTGATAGCCAAAGTTATTGCCAAGCCCGTTTTACGACAACAGAATTTGTTGCCAAACCCATTTTGTGACAATCGAAGTTGTTGCCAAACCCGTTTTACGACTACCGAAGTTGTTTCCAAACCCGTTTTATGACTTCCGAAGCTGTTGCCAAGCCATTTTGCGACAACCAAAGTTGTTACCTTACCCGTTTTGCGACAACTCAAGTTGTTGCCGAACCCGTTTTGGGACAACCGAAGTTGTTGCCGAACCCGTTTTCCGAAACCGAAGTTGTTGCCGAACCCTTTTTGCGAAATTGAAGTTGTTGCCGAACCCCTTTTGCGAAATAGAAGTTGTTGCCGAACCCGTTTTGCGACAACCGAAGTTGTTACCGAACCCGTTTTGCGACTACCAAAGTTGTTGCCGAACCTGTTTTGCATCAATTGAAGTTGTTGCCAAACCTGTTTTACGACAACCGATGTTTGTTGCCAAACCCGTTTTGCGACAACCGAAGTTGTTGCCAAACCCTTTTTGCGACAACCGAAGTTGTTGCCAAACCGGTTTTGCGACAACCGAAGTTGTTGCCAAACCCATTTTTCGACAATCGAAGTTGTTGCCAAACCCGTGTTGCGGCAACCGAAGCTGTTGCCAAACCCGTATTGCGACCACCGAAGTTGTTGCCAAACCCGTTTTGTGATCACCGAAGTTGTTGCCAAACTCGTTTTACGACAACCGAAGTTGTTGCAAAAATCCGTTTTGCGAACCAAAATTGTTGTCAAACCCATTTTGTTACAACCGAAGTTGTTGTCAAACCCGTTTTGCGAAAACTGACGTTGATGTCAAACCCATTTGGCGACAACCGAAGTTGTTGCCAAACCCGTTTGGCGACAGCAAAATTTGTTGCCAAACCCGATAGGCGACAACCAAAGTTGTTGCCAAACCCATTTTGCGACAACCGAAGTTGTTGCCAAACGCATTTTGCGACAACCAAAGTTGTTTCCGAACGTGTTTTCCGACATCCGAAGTTATTGTCGAACCCGTTTTCAATCAACCAAAGTTGTTGCCAAACCTGTTTTATGACAACCGAAGTTGTTGCCAAACCCATTTTGCAACAACCGAAGTTGTAGCGAAACCCATTTTGTGACAGTTGATGTTGCCCAAAACCCGTTTTGCGACCACCAAAGTTGTTGCCAAACCCATTTTACAACAACTGAAGTTATTGCAAAACCCATTTTTCAACAACCGAAGTTGTTGCCTAACCCATTTTGTAACAACCGGTTGTCGTCAAACCCATTTTTCGACAACCGAAGTTGTTTCAAACCCGTTTTCGCGACAACCAAAGAAGTTGTCAAACCAGTTTTGTGACAACCAAAGAAGTTACCAAACCCATTTTTGCGACAATCGAAGTTGTTGCCAAACTCTTTTGTAATAACGAAGTTGTTGCCAAACCCATTTTTCGACAACCTCAAGTAGTTGCCAAATCCGTTTTACGACAACCGAAGTTGTTGCTAAACCCGTTTTGCAACAACCGAAGTTGTTACCAAACCCGTTTTGCGACAATGGAAGATGTTACCAAACCCATTTTGTGACAACCGAAGTTGTTTCAAAACCCATTTTCCCACAATCGATGTTGTTGCCAAACCCGTTTTGCGACAACCGAGGATGTTACCAAACCTGTTTTACGACAACCGAAGTTGTTGCCAAACCCATTTTGCGACAACTGAAGTTGTTGCCAAACCCATTTGGTGACCTCCGAAGTTCTTACAAAATCCGCTTTGTGACAAATGTTGTTGCTAAGCCCATTTTACGACAACTGAAGTTGATTGCAAGCCCATTTTGCAACACCCAAAGTTATTGTCAAACCCATTTTTCAACAACCTAAGTTGTCACCAAACCCTTTTTGCAACCACCGAAGTTGCTGCCAAACCCATTTTTTGACAGCCAAAGTTATTGCCAAGCCCGTTTTACGACAACAGAATTTGTTGTCAAACCCATTTTGTGACAATCGAAGTTGTTGCCAAACCCATTTTGGCGACAACAGAAGTTGTTGCCAAACCCGATTGGCGACAACCAAATTTGTTGCCAAACCCGTTTGGAGACAACCGAAGTTGTGACCAAACCCATTTTGTGACTACCAAAGTTGTTGCCAATCCCTTTTTGCGATTACCAAAGTTGTTGCCAAACCCGTTTTGCGACTACCGAAGTTGTTGCCAAACCCATTTTGCGACAAGTAAAGTTATTTTTGAACCCGTTTTACGACAACTACAGTTGTTAAAAAACCCGTTTTCAGACAACCGAAGTTGTTACCAAACGCATTTGGTGACAACTGAAGTTCTTACAAAACCCATTTTGTGACAACTGATGTTGTTAAAACGTTGGTTTTAGTACAACCGAAGTTGTTACCAAACCCATTTTGTGACAACCGGTTGTTACCAAACCTATTTAGTGACAACCGAAGTTGTTGCCAAACCCGTTTTGCTACAACTGAAGTTGTTGCCAAACCCATTTTTGCGACAAAACGGTTGTAGCGAAACCCATTTTGTGACAGCTGATGTTACTCAAAACCTGTTTTGCGACAACCAAAATTGTTGCGAAACCCATTTTACAACTACCTAAGTTATTGCCAAACCCATTTAGCGACAACCGAAGTTGTTGCCAAACCCGCTTTTTGCGACAACCGGTTGTGCCAAACCCATTTCGCGAAAATCAAAGTTGTAGCGAAACCCATTTTTCTGATAGCTGATGGTGCTCAAAATCCGTTTTGGGACAACCAAAGTTGTTGCCAAACCCATTTTACTACAACCTAAGTTATTGCCTAAGCCATTTTTTAACAACCGAAGTTGTTGCCTAACCCATTTTGAAACAACCAAAGGTGTTGTCAAACCCATTTTCGCGACAACCGAAGTTGTTACCAAACCCGGTTTTGCGACAACCGAAGTTGTTGATAAACCCATTTTGGCGACAACCGGTTGCTTCCAAACCCATTTTAGGAAACTGAAGTTGTTGCCAAACCCATTTTGCGCCAACCCGAAGTTGATGCCAAACCCATTTTTGCGACAACCGAAGTTGTAGCGAAACCCATTTTGTGACAGCTGATCTTGGTCAAAATCCGTTTTACAACAACCAAAGTTGTTGCCAAACCCATTTTACAACAACCTAAGTTATTGCGAACCCATTTTTTTAACAACCGAAGTTGTTGCCTAACCCCTTTGTAACAACCCGAAGTTGTTGTCAAACACATTTTGCGACAATCGGTTGTCGCCAAACCTGTTTAGCGACAACCCGGAAGGAGTTACCCAACCCATTTTTTGCGACAATTGAAGTTGTTGCCAAACTCATTTTGCAATAACCGTAGTTGTTGACAAACCCATTTTTCGACAACCGAAGTAGTTGCCAAATCCTTTTCACGACAAACGAAGTTGTTGCTAAACCCAATTTGTGACAAACCGGCTGTTGCCAAACCCATTTTGTGTCAACTGAAGATGTTACCAAACCCATTTTCCGACAACCGAAGTTGTTTCAAAACTCATTTTCCAACAACCGTAGTTGTTGCCAAACCCGTTTTGCAACAACCGAAGATGATACCAAACCTGTTTTGCGACAACCGAAGTTGTTCTCAAACCCGTTTGGCGACAACCGAAGTTGTTCTCAAACGCGTTTGGCGACAACCGAAGTTGTCGCCCAACCCGTTTGGGGACAACCGAAGTTGTCGCCCAACCCGTTTGGCGACAACCGAAGTTGTCGCCCAACCCGTTTGGCGACAACCGAAGTTGTCGCCCAACCCGTTTGGCGACAACCGAAGTTGTCGCCCAACCCGTTTGGCGACAACCGAAGTTGTCGCCCAACCCGTTTGGCGACAACCGAAGTTGTCGCCCAACCCGTTTGGCGACAACCGAAGTTGTCGCCAAACCCGTTTGGCGACTACAGTTGTTGCCAAACCCGATTGGCGACAACCGAAGTTGTTGCCAAACCCGTTTGGCGACAACCGAAGTTGCCAAACCCGTTTCGCGACAACCAAAGTTGTTGCCAAACCCGTTTTGCGACAACCAAAGTTGTTGCCAAACCCGTTTTACGACTACCGGTTGTTTCCAAACCCGCTTTTTCACGACTACCGGTTGTTGTCAACCCATTTCGCGACAACGAAAGTTGTTACCTTACCCGTTTTGCGACAACTCAAGTTGTTGCCGAACCCGTTTTGGGACAACCGAACTTGTTGCCGAACCCGTTTTGCGAAACCGGTTGTTGCCGAAACCCCTTTTGCGCGAAATTGAAGTTGTTGCGAACCCGTTTTGCGACAACCGGTTGTTACCGAACCCGTTTTGCGACAACCAAAGTTGTTGCCGAACCTGTTTTGCATCAATTGAAGTTGTTGCCAAACCTGTTTTACGACAACCGATGTTTGTTGCCAAACCCGTTTTTGCGACAACCGAAGTTTTGCCAAACCCGTTTTTGCGACAACCGAGGTTGTTGCCAAACCCGTTTTACCGACAATCGGTTGTTGCCAAACCCTTGTTGCGGGAACCGGTTGTTGCCAAACCCGATTATTGCGACCACGTTGTTGTTGCCAAACCCATTTTGTGATCACCGAAGTTGTTGCCAAACTCGTTTTTCGACAACCGGTTGTTGCAAAATCCGTTTTGCAAACCAAAATTGTTGTCAAACCCATTTTGTTACACACCGAAGTTGTTCTCAAACCCGCTTTTGCGAAAACTGGCGTTGTTGTCAAACCCATTTGGCGACAACCGGTTGTTGCCAAACCCGTTTGGTGACAGCAAAATTTGTTGCCAAACCCGATTGGCGACAACCAAAGTTGTTGCCAAAACCCATTTTGCGAGAACCCGAAGTTGTTGCCAAACGCATTTTGCTACAACCAAAGTTGTTTCCGAACGTGTTTTCCGACATCCGAAGTTATTGTCGAACCCGTTTTGCATCAACCAAAGTTGTTGCCAAACCTGTTTTATGACAACCGAAGTTGTTGCCAAACCCATTTTGCAACAACCGAAGTTGTAGCGAATCCCATTTTGTGACAGTTGATGTTGCCCAAAACCCGTTTTGCGACCACCAAAGTTGTTGCCAAACCCATTTTACAACAACCGAAGTTATTGCAAAACCCATTTTTCAACAACCGAAGTTGTTGCCTAACCCATTTTGTAACAACCGAAGTTGTCGTCAAACCCATTTTTCGACAACCGAAGTTGTTGCCAAACCCATTTTGCGACAACCAAAGAAGTTGTCAAACCAGTTTTGTGACAACCAAAGAAGTTACCAAACCCATTTTGCGACAATCGAAGTTGTTGCCAAACTCTTTTTGTAATAACCGAAGTTGTTGCCAAACCCATTTTTCGACAACCTGAAGTAGTTACCAAATCCGTTTTACGACAACCGAAGTTGTTGCTAAACCCGTTTTGCAACAACCGAAGTTGTTACCAAACCCGTTTTGCGACAACGGAAGAAGTTACCAAACCCATTTTGTGACAACCGAAGTTCTTTCAAAACCCATTTTCCCACAACCGATGTTGTTGCCAAACCCGTTTTGCGACAACCGAGGATGTTACCAAACCTGTTTTACGACAACCGAAGTTGTTGCCAAACCCATTTTGCGACAACCGAAGTTGTTGCCAAACCCATTTGGTGACCACCGAAGTTCTTACAAAATCCGCTTTGTGACAACTGATGTTGTTGCAATGCCCATTTTACGACAACTGAAGTTGATTGCAAGCCCATTTTGCAACAACCAAAGTTATTGTCAAACCCATTTTTCAACAACCTAAGTTGTCGTCAAACCCTTTTTGCAACCAACGAAGTTGCTGTCAAACCCATTTTTTGATAGCCAAAGTTATTGCCAAGCCCGTTTTACGACAACAGAATTTGTTGCCAAACCCATTTTGTGACAATCGAAGTTGTTGCCAAACCCATTTTGGCGACTACAGAAGTTGTTGCCAAACCCGATAGGCGACAACCAAATTTGTTGCCAAACCCGTTTGGAGACAACCGAAGTTGTGGCCAAACCCATTTTGTGACTACCAAAGTTGTTGCCAATCCCTTTTTGCGATTACCAAAGTTGTTGCCAAACCCGTTTTGCGACTACCGAAGTTGTTGCCAAACCCATTTTGCGACAAGTAAAGTTATTTTTGTACCCGTTTTACGACAACTGAAGTTGTTAAAAAACCCGTTTTCAGACAACCGAAGTTGTTACCAAACGCATTTGGTGACAACTGAAGTTCTTACAAAACCCATTTTGTGACAACTGGTGTTGTTAAAACGTTGGTTTTAGTACAACCGAAGTTGTTACCAAACCCATTTTGTGACAACCGAAGTTGTTACCAAACCTATTTAGTGACAACCGAAGTTGTTGCCAAACACGTTTTGCTACAACTGAAGTTGTTGCCAAACCCATTTTGCGACAAGCGAAGTTGTAGCGAAACTCATTTTGTGACAGCTGATGTTACTCAAAACCTGTTTTGCGACAACCAAAATTGTTACGAAACCCATTTTACAACTACCTAAGTTATTGCCAAACCCATTTAGCGACAACCGAAGTTGTTACCAAACCCGTTTTGCGACAACCGAAGTTGTGCCAAACCCATTTTGCGAAAATCAAAGTTGTAGCGAAACCCATTTTCTGATAGCTCATGGTGCTCAAAATCCGTTTTCTGACAACCAAAGTTGTTGCCAAACCCATTTTACAACAACCTAAGTTATTGCCAAAGCCATTTTTTAACAACCGAAGTTGTTGCCTAACCCATTTTGAAACAACCAAAGGTGTTGACAAACCCATTTTGCGACAACCGAAGTTGTTACCAAACCGGTTTTGCGACAACCGAAGATGTTACCGAACCCATTTTCCGAGAATCGAAGTTGTTGCGAAACTCATTTTGCAATAACCGAAGTTGTTGCCAAACCCATTTTGCGACAACCGAAGTAGTTGCCAAATCCGTTTTGCGTCAACCGAAGTTGTTGATAAACCCATTTTGCGACAACCGAAGTTGCTTCCAAACCCATTTTACGAAAACTAAAGTTGTTGCCAAACCCGTTTTGCGCCAACCGAAGTTGATGCCAAACCCATTTTGCGACAACCGAAGTTGTAGCGAAACCCATTTTGTGACAGCTGATCTTGGTCAAAATCCATTTTACAACAACCAAAGTTGTTGCCAAACCTATTTTACAACAACCTAAGTTTTTGCCGAACCGATTTTTTAACAACCGAAGTTGTTGCCTAACCCCTTTTGTAACAACCGAAGTTGTTGTCAAACACATTTTGCGACAATCGAAGTTGTCGCCAAACCCGTTTAGCGACAACCGAAGGAGTTACCCAACCCATTTTGCGACAATTGAAGTTGTTGCCAAACTCATTTTGCAATAACCGTAGTTGTTGCAAAACCCATTTTTCGACAACCGAAGTAGTTGCCAAATCCGTTTTACGACAACCGAAGTTGTTGCTAAACCCATTTTGTGACAACCGAAGCTGTTGCCAAACCCATTTTGTGTCAACTGAAGATGTTACCAAACCCATTTTCCGACAACCGAAGTTGTTTCAAAACTCATTTTCCAACAACCGTAGTTGTTGCCAAACCCGTTTTGCGACAACCGAAGATGATACCAAACCTGTTTTGCGACAACCGAAGTTGTTCTCAAACCCGTTTGGCGACATCCGAAGTAGTTCTCAAACCCATTTGGCAACAACCGAAGTTGTCGCCCAACCCGTTTGGCGACAACCGAAGTTGTCGCCCAACCCGTTTGGCGACAACCGAAGTTGTCGCCCAACCCGTTTGGCGACAACCGAAGCTGTCGCCCAACCCGTTTGGCGACAACCGAAGCTGTCGCCCAACCCGTTTGGCGACAACCGAAGTTGTCGCCAGACCCGTTTGGCGACTACAGTTGTTGCCAAACCCGATTGGCGACAACCGAAGTTGTTGCCAATCCCGTTTGGCGACAACCGAAGTTGCCAAACCCGTTTTGCGACAACCAAAGATGTTGCCAAACCCGTTTTGCGACAACCAAAGTTGTTGCCAAACCCGTTTTGCGACAACCAAAGTTGTTGCCAAACCCGTTTTACGACTACCAAAGTTGTTGCCAAACCCGTTTTACGACTACCAAAGTTGTTGCCAAACCCGTTTTACGACTACCGAAGTTGTTTCCAAACCCGTTTTACGACTACCGAAGCTGTTGCCAACCCATTTTGCGACAACCAATGTTATTACCATACCCGTTTTGTGACAACTCAAGTTGTTGCCGAACCCGTTTTGGGACAACCGAAGTTGTTGCCGAACCCGTTTTGCGAAACCGAAGTTGTTGCCGAACCCCTTTTGCGAAATTGAAGTTGTTGCCGAACCCGTTTTGCGACAACCGAAGTTGTTACCGAACCCGTTTTGCGACAACCAAAGTTGTTGCCGAACCTGTTTTGCATCAATTGAAGTTGTTGCCAAACCTGTTTTACGACAACCGATGTTTGTTGCCAAACCCGTTTTGCGACAACCGAAGTTGTTGCCAAACCCGTTTTGCGACAACCGAGGTTGTTGCCAAACCCGTTTTTCGACAATCGAAGTTGTTGCCAAACCCGTGTTGCGGCAACCGAAGTTGTTGCCAAACCCGTATTGCGACCACCGAAGTTGTTGCCAAACCCGTTTTGTGATCACTGAAGTTGTTGCCAAACTCGTTTTACGACAACCGAAGTTGTTGCAAAAATCCGTTTGGCGAACCAAAATTGTTGTCAAACCCATTTTGTTACAACCGAAGTTGTTCTCAAACCCGTTTTGCGCAAACTGACGTTGTTGTCAAACCCATTTGGCGACAACCGAAGTTGTTGCCAAACCCATTTTGCGACAACCGAAGTTGTTGCCAAACGCATTTTGCTATAACCAAAGTTGTTTCCGAACGTGTTTTCCGACATCCGAAGTTATTGTCGAACCCGTTTTGCATCAACCAAAGTTGTTGCCAAACCTATTTTATGACAACCGAAGTTGTTGCCAAACCCATTTTGCAACAACCGAAGTTGTAGCGAAACCCATTTTGTGACAGTTGATGTTGCCCAAAACCCGTTTTGCGACCACCAAAGTTGTTGCCAAACCCATTTTACAACAACCGAAGTTATTGCCAAACCCATTTTTCAACAACCGAAGTTGTTGCCTAACCCATTTTGTAACAACCGAAGTTGTCGTCAAACCCATTTTGCGACAACCGAAATTGTTGCCAAACCCGTTTTGCGACAACCAAAGAAGTTGTCAAACCAGTTTTGTGACAACCAAAGAAGTTACCAAACCCATTTTGCGACAATCGAAGTTGTTGCCAAACTCTTTTTGTAATAACCGAAGTTGTTGCCAAACCCATTTTTCGACAACCTGAAATAGTTGCCAAATCCGTTTTACGACAATCGAAGTTGTTGCTAAACCCGTTTTGCAACAACCGAAGTAGTTGCCAAATCCGTTTTACGACAACCGAAGTTGTTGATAAACCCATTTTGCGACAACCGAAGTTGCTTCCAAACCCATTTTACGAAAACTGAAGTTGTTGCCAAACCCGTTTTGCGCCAACCGAAGTTGATGCCAAACCTATTTTGCGACAACCGAAGTTGTAGCGAAACCCATTTTGTGATAGCTGATCTTGGTCAAAATCCGTTTTACAACAACCAAAGTTGTTGCCAAACCCATTTTACAACAACCTAAGTTATTGCCGAACCCATTTTTTAACAACCGAAGTTGTTGCCTAACCCCTTTTGTAACAACCGAAGTTGTTGTCAAACACATTTTGCGACAATCGAAGTTGTCGCCAAACCCGTTTAGCGACAACCGAAGGAGTTACCCAACCCATTTTGCGACAATTGAAGTTGTTGCCAAACTCATTTTGCAATAACCGTAGTTGTTGCCAAACTCATTTTTCGACAACCGAAGTAGTTGCCAAATCCGTTTTACGACAACCGAAGTTGTTGCTAAACCCATTTTGTGACAACCGAAGCTGTTGCCAAACCCATTTTGTGTCAACTGAAGATGTTACCAAACCCATTTTCCGACAACCGAAGTTGTTTCAAAACTCATTTTCCAACAACCGTAGTTGTTGCCAAACCCGTTTTGCGACAACCAAAGATGATACCAAACCTGTTTTGCGACAACCGAAGTTGTTCTCAAACCCGTTTGGCGACAACCGAAGTTGTTCTCAAACCCGTTTGGCGACAACCGAAGTTGTCGCCCAACCCGTTTGGCGACAACCGAAGTTGTCGCCCAACCCGTTTGGCGACAACCGAAGTTGTCGCCCAACCCGTTTGGCGACAACCGAAGTTGTCGCCCAACCCGTTTGGCGACAACCGAAGTTGTCGCCCTACCCGTTTGGCGACAACCGAAGTTGTCGCCAAACCCGTTTGGCGACTACAGTTGTTGCCAAACCCGATTGGCGACAACCGAAGTTGTTGACAAACCCGTTTGGCGACAACCGAAGTTACCAAACCCGTTTTGCGACAACCAAAGTTGTTGCCAAACCCGTTTTGCGACAACCAAAGTTGTTGCCAAACCCGTTTTGCGACAACCAAAGTTGTTGCCAAACCCGTTTTATGACTACCAAAGTTGTTGCCAAACCCGTTTTACGACTACCAAAGTTTTTGCCAAACCCGTTTTACGACTACCGAAGTTGTTTCCAAACCCGTTTTACGACTACCGAAGCTGTTGCCAACCCATTTTGCGACATCAAAGTTGTTACCATACCCGTTTTGCGACAACTCAAGTTGTTGCCGAACCCGTTTTGGGACAACCGAAGTTGTTGCCGAACCCGTTTCTTAAAACCGAAGTTGTTGCCGAACCCCTTTTGTGAAATTGAAATTGTTGCCGAACCCGATTTGCGACAACCGAAGTTGTTACCGAATCCGTTTTGCGACAACCAAAGTTGTTGCCGAACCTGTTTTGCATCAATAGAAGTTGTTGCCAAACCTGTTTTACGACAACCGATGTTTGTTGCCAAACCCGTTTTGCGACAACCGAAGTTGTTGCCAAACCCGTTTTGCGACAACCGAGGTTGTTGCCAAACCCGCTTTACCGACAATCGGTTGTTGCCAAACCCGTGTTGCGACAACGAAGTTGTTGCCAAACCCAGATTGCGACCACCGGTTGTTGCCAAACCCGTTTGTGATCACCGGTTGTTGCCAAACTCGTTTTACGACAACCGATGTTGTTGCAAAAATCCGTTTTGCGAACCAAAATTGTTGTCAAACCCATTTTGTTACAACCGAAGTTGTTCTCAAACCCGTTTTGCGAAAACTGACGTTGATGTCAAACCCATTTGGTGACAACCGAAATTGTTGCCAAACCCGTTTGGCGATAGCAAAATTTGTTGCCAAACCCGATTGGCGACAACCAAAGTTGTTGCCAAACCCATTTTGCGACAACCGAAGTTGTTGCCAAACGCATTTTGCTACAACCAAAGTTGTTTCCGAACGTGTTTTCCGACATCCGAAGATATTGTCGAACCCGTTTTGCGTCAACCAAAGTTGTTGCCAAACCTGTTTTATGACAACCGAAGTTGTTGCCAAACCCATTTTGCAACAACCGAGGTTGTAGCAAAACCCATTTTGTGACAGTTGATGTTGCCCAAAACCCGTTTTGCGACCACCAAAGTTGTTGCCAAACCTATTTTACAACAACCGAAGTTATTGCCAGACCCATTTTTCAACAACCGAAGTTGTTGCCTAACCCATTTTGTAACAACCGAAGTTGTCGTCAAACCCATTTTTCGACAACCGAAGTTGTTGCCAAACCCGCTTTTCGCGACAACCAAAGAAGTTGTCAAACCAGTTTTGTGACAACCAAAGAAGTTACCAAACCCATTTTGGCGACAATCAAAGTTGTTGCCAAACTCTTTTTTGTAATAACCGGTTGTTGCCAAACCCATTTTTCGACAACCTGAAGTAGTTGCCAAATCCGTTTTACGACAACCGAAGTTGTTGCTAAACCCGTTTTGCAACAACCGGTTGTTACCAAACCCGATTTTTGCGACAACGGAAGATGTTACCAAACCCATTTTGTGACAACCGGTTGTTTCAAAACCCAT